>JBBPBX010049924.1:0-18638 GCA_038048925.1 Garcialebias charrua | reverse complement strand
TATATATATATATATATATATATATATGGGTAGCCATCTTGGATTTTGACTTTTTCGTTACGACTTTTCTTACGCCCAGATTCACACACCAAAATGGAAGTAAGTTCACAACACACATGGTTGGCTGGTATTTCCAATTCCCACAGACAAACATATCTTACACATTGAGTTAGGACTCTCTTTTGTGTGTTAGAAAAATCTGCCCACTGGCTCATTCAATTCAATTATATTTAATTCAACCTTTATTTATACAGGTTAGTCTCAATGAGCCTCGAAAACCAGCCACTAGGGAGCACAAGCCAGTGTAACTCTTGTGCCGGTCCCAAGCCTGGGTAAATGGTGAGGGTTGTGTCAGGAATGGCATCCGATGTAAACCACTTTTGCCAAAACCATAATGTGAGTTCATCAAAGTGAAACCATACCGGATCGGTCGAGGCCCGATTTAACAACGACCGCCATCGGTGCTGTTGACAAACAGGGTGCCAGCGGAAATTGTGCTACTGTTAGCCGAAGACCCCGAGGAGGGAAACGTGTCAGGAAACAGAGGGAGAAGAGGAAAGTGAAGAATGTAGGACTGAGGGTTGCAACTCTAAATGTGGGGACAATGACAGGCAAAGGTAGAGAGCTGGCTGACATGATGCAGAGAAGAAAGGTAGATGTTTTATGTGTCCAAGAGACCAAGTGGAAGGGCAGCAAGGCCCGCAGCATTGGAGCAGGGTTCAAACTGTTTTACCATGGTGTGGATAGAAAGAGAAATGGAGTAGGGGTGGTCCTGAAGGAGGAGTTGGCAAAGAATGTAGTAGAGGTGAAGAGAGTGTCAGATAGGGTGATGTGCCTGAAGGTAGAAGTAGAAGGTCTGATGCTAAACATAGTCAATGGTTATGCTCCAAAGGTTGGATGTGATGGGGAGGAGAAAGATACATTTTGGAAAGATTTGGATGAAGTGATAGAGAATATTCCCAGGGAGGAAAGAGTGGTGATTGGAGCAGACCTGAATGGACATGTTGGTGAAGGAAACAGAGGGGATGAGGAAGTGATGGGTAGGTTTGGTGTCAAGGAAAGAAACCAGGAAGGACAGATGTAGGTGGATTTTGCCAAGAGAATGGAAATGGATATAGTCAATACTTATTTCCAAAAGAAGGAGGAACATAGAGTGACCTATAAGAGTGGAGGAAGGAGTATGCAGGTCGACTATATACTGTGTAGAAGAGGAAACCTGAGGGAGATTGGAGACGGTAAGGTTGTGGCAAGGGAATAGCGTGGCCAGACAGCATTGGATGGTTGTGTGTAGAGTGACTGTTGTTGTAAAGAAGAGAAAAAGAGGAAAATCAGAGAAGAAGAGCAAATGATGGAAGCTAAAGAAGGAAAAATGTAAGAAATTCAGAGATGAGCTGTTAAAGGCTCTGGGTGGTAAGTAAGAAAGGGCTTCCAAGTGACTGGGCTACTACAGCAACAGTAATTAGAGAGACAGGTAGGAAGGTACTTGGTGTGTCATCTGGACAGAATAGATGATGAGGAAACCTGGTGGTGGAATAGTGAAGTGCAGGACGCCATTCAAAGAAAGAGATTAGCCAAGAAGAAATATGACTGAGAGGACTGAAGAGAGGAGACAGGAATATAAGGAGATGGGACGTACCGATTGGCAAGCCAGAGGGATCAGGCTGGAAAGGATGTGCAACAGGTTAGGCTTATTAAAGATGGGAATGGGAATGGGAATGTTCTAACAAGTGAGAAGAGTGTGATGGGAAGATGGAAGGATTACTTTGAGGAGCTAATGAATGAAGAGAATGAAAGAGAAAGAAGAGTGGAGGTCATAGAAACTGTGGACCAGGAAGTGGGAAAGATTAGTGAGGGTGAAGTCCAGAAAGCTCTGAAAAGAAAGAATAATAATTGAATAATTAATAATTAATTCAATTTATAACGCACTTTTCATTACTGAAAATCTCAAAGTGCTACACATATATTGAATGCTACACACATTCATAAACCGGTGGCGGCAGACTACCATGCAAGGTGCTTTCCAGTCCTACCGGGAGCAACTCAGGGTTAAGTGTCTTGCCCAAGGACACAACGACACATGGTGCGGGTCCCGGGAGTCGAACCGCCAACTTTCCGATCGGGAGACGACTGCCATTACCACTACACCACGGCCGCCCTTGGAGAGATGGCAATGAGGTTTTTGACTCAAATATTTAATGGAATATTTGAGGGTGAGAAAATGCCTGAAGAATGGAGAAGAAGTGTGCTGGTTCCCATTTTTAAGAACAAGGGTGATGTACAGAGTTGTAGCAACTACAGGGGAATTAAGTTGATGAGCCACACGATGAAGATCTGGGAGAGAGTTGTGGAAGCAAGACTTAGACAAGAGGTGACTATCTGTGAGCAGCAGTATGGTTTCATGCCAAGAAAGAGCACCACAGATGCCATCTTTGCTTTGAGGATGTTGATAGAGAAGTACAGAGAGGGTCAGAAAGAACTCCATTGTGTGTTTGTGGATTTAGAAAAAGCATATGACAGGGTGCCAAGAGAGGAGGTGTGGTATTGCATGAGGAAATCTGGAGTGGCAGAAAAGTATGTTAGACTGGTACAGGACATGTATGAGGACAGCAGGACAGTGGTGAGATGTGCTGTAGGAGTGACAGATAGCTTCAAGGTGGAGGTGGGATTGCATCAAGGATCGGCTCTGAGCCCCTTCTTGTTTGCTCTGGTGATGGACCGACTAACAGATGAGGTCAGGCAGGAATCCCCATGGACTATGATGTTTGCAGATGACATTGTGATCTGTGGTGAGAACAGGGAACAGGTGGAAGAGAACTTGGAGAGGTGGAGGTATGCACTTGAAAGAAGAGGAATGAAAGTCAGCCGTAGTAAGACAGAGTACATGTGTGTGAATGAGAGGGAGGCCAGTGGAACAGTGAGGCTACAAGGAGCAGAGGTCACAAAGGTGCAGGACTTCAAGTACTTGGGGTCCACTGTCCAGGAAAATGGGGACTGTGGGAAAGAAGTGAAAAAGAGAGTCCAGGCAGGATGGAGTGGATGGAGAAAAGTTTCAGGAGTGATTTGTGACAAAAAGGTGTCAGCAAAGGTCAAAGGAAAAGTTTACAAGACAGTGGTGAGACCAGCTATGTTGTATGGTCTGGAGACAGTGTCATTGACAAAAAGACAGGAGAAAGAACTGGAAGTGGCAGAAATGAAGATGCTGAGGTTCTCCTTAGGAGTGACAAGGATGGATAAGATCAGGAATGAGATCATCAGAGGTACAGCACATGTTGAACAACTGGGAGATAAAGTTAGGGAGGCCAGACTGAGATGGTTTGGACATGTCCAGAGGAGGGACAGTGGGTATATTGGTAGAAGGATGTTAGAAATGCAGCTGCCAGGAAAAAGACACAGAGGGAAGCCAAAGAGGAGATATATGGATGCAGTTAGAGAGTACATGAAGGTACCGTAGTTGGAGTGAGGACTGAGGATGCAGAGGACAGATTGAGATGGAGGAGGATGACTCGCTGTGGTGACCCCTGAAAAGGGAAAAGCCGAAAGAAGAAGAAGTCTCAATGTGCCTCGAGGACTCGTTTACAAGAGGGACATGATCTTAAAGGTGCTATATGTAGTTTTTGAACACGCTGGCACTTAGAAACATTTTGAACAGACACGTTTCTGGTCCCTCCTCACTCATATATGACTCAGCTCCACCTCGCTTGCGCTGCAGCCTGGAATGCTCCGCCCCCACTACGTCCCGTCTCAGGCGCTGCAAAGTTCTGTGATTATATGTTAATAAAACATTCTAAAAAATAAAATAAAAACATGGAGCACTGGTCCAGCAACACAAAAACACCCTGAAATCAGCAGACCTTCACGCAGCCACGTTGGAGATGATTTAATTCGCTCGTAACTTCCTCATTTCTGTCAGTGGAGGTCTGGAATGCTCCGCCTCCACTACGTCCCATCTCAGGCGCTGCAAAGTGCTGTGATTATATGTTAATAAAATGTTCTAAAAATAAAATAAAAACATGGAGCACTGGTCCAGCAACACAAAAACACCCTGAAATCAGCAGAGCTTCACGCAGCCACGTTGGACATGATTTAATTCGCTCGTGACTTCCTCATTTCTGTCAGTCGAGGTCTGGAGGAAGAAGCGATCACTTGACTTTTGGCAAAAAAACAAAAGAAAAGTCCAGAGCAGGGATGAAGAAGGGATATTTAATACATTTGTGTCACATACAAAACAGTTTTGCATCGCTTTGCAATTATTTCAACGAGAACCTGCGCGGCCGCTGCAGGGTTGACAGGCGGGGGCGTGGGTTAGGGGGTGAGAAGTTAGAAGCTCTGTTTTTATTGGCTGGCTGTTTTTATTGGCTGGTTAACCGCGGGGCGCTCTGGTTTTTATAAATGCTTTTATTACCACCGGGAGACGCCAGAGGACTATATTTTTTTTCGATATTACATGTCAAACATCAATATATCAGGAGATAGTGGCAGAGTGAAGAAATATGTTTAAAAAATAAGTTACATACAGCAGCTTTAACAAAGAATAATTACAACAGTAGACAATCATAAAAAAGCATGTAAAATGAAAAGTAAATGGAAGAAATTATAGCAAAAACAGCTACATTGTAAAGCGATGTAGAATATTAAAAACAGGAACATGTCTGCAATAGTTTTTGCCATGAACTTGGCAGATGTTTGAAGCCACTTAGAGAGGTCAAGATCGAGAGCTTCAGATCTTTTACAAGATATTCCTGGAAACAGAAGCGGAGCAGGAGAAGAAGGACCTTTTGCCAAATTCGGTTCGCACTGAGGGAACACTGCATGTAATAATGTCATGAGAGCACACGCTGTAGTTGCACTCACAGAGAGACATGTAGGAGGAGATGTATGACGGCAACAGACCAAGAAGTGATTTAAAGATTAATTTAGTGAGAGAGTCTGTGTGAAGTTAATGATGACCATTTTCATGAAATATTCTGCTAACAAGCAGTCAAACAAACACACAGAGACAGACAGGAGCTAAAACTTTATTGCCTCTCGCCTTCTGCAGCAGGCGAAAGTTAAGCAGACCAAGATTCTTCCTTTTAAATAAATCATAAAAGCTCATTTCAGGTATGTGTGGTTAGGATTGCTGTCACCACAGAAAGATCCAGAGCAGCGTCACTAACATGCAAGCTTTTGCAATTCCCTCCCAGCTCCCTGGTTATATTGTCATTAATATTCACTGACCAGAATGGATGAGAGTAATAGCTGGTAAAATGGCCCCACTGTCAGAGAGCAAATTACTTTCATTTTGACGCAGCGCCACCGAGCAGCAAAAGCCAATGACATGTAAATAGCGGACAAAAAAAAGAAAAAAAAAGAAGGGCACTTACACAGAAGTCATTGACATGTAAATACCAACAGAGGGTGATGAAAGATGAAAGGGAGACGAGACAAGTGACAGAGAGGAGATGGAGTCAAAGCACCGGAAGAGTCTTTCAGTCTTGGGGGGCCATAAACGTCTTAACTCTAAGTCGAGCATAATTTAAATGTATTGGTGGAAACAGTGACTGATAGTCAAGGATGCAGGTTTTTTCCCCGTCTATACTGTTAAAGTAATAGTTCAGATATTTTGAAGTGTTCTATGGAAAGAGCATGAACAGTTATTGTCTTACCTGTTATTACAAGCTTTTTGAGAGACCTCCGTTTGGAGAAATACAGTTTAATTATTGGGTGCACATTTAAAATTGACTCACTTTTGGAGTCAAGCTTATCCAAGATGGCTACCTAAACTAATCATATTCAGCAAACACAAAAAAATGTCTAGAATTCAGTTTATTTTAACATAAACTGGGATCATTTTTGTGAGGTAGTAGCCAATTCTAGAAGAGTCCTATTTTACCAGCAGGTCCCATAAAAGTTTAGAGGTTCATTCAAATTTACAGAAGACAGGCTGAGGTGATTTTTTAAAGGGTGACATTCATCTGAAGAGTGTGGTTGATAGCAAGATGGAAGGAAATTAATGCTTTATTCACACTGCAGGCAAATGGTACCCATTTTTTTTTCCATATGCAACTGATATCTAACACTGGTGCTAACACAACAGATGATGCACCACAAGAAGATCTACAGACTATGGATGATAAAGTAGTGACTTTTTTACAGGACAAGGACATTGACATAAAACATGAAGACATTTCAATCTGTCACACCCTGCCCAGTAAATCAGAGAACTTCAAACCATCAATAGTTGTCAGGTTCATTAGCAGGAAGTCAAGAAACAATGTAATAATGCAAGCAAAAAAACTGAAGGGAACAAAAGTATACATAAATGAACATCTAACCAAAAAAAGGAAATATTTCACGTGAAGCAAGGTTGTTAAAAAACAGATACAAATACAGTAGCATCAACATGGACAAGAAATGGAAACATCTGGATCAAAGCACATGATGGGTCTCAGGCTAAAATGATAAAAGAACTGAAGGATCTGGAAAAACATAGATGAACTCAGGTGATGACAAATTACAAATCATTGAAACTCACACACGAAATTGACATAATATACCAACATGTTGAATATACAAAGTACAGTCAAATTAACAGATACATTAAAATATGACAACATACAAAGACTCAGAACCTAAAATATGTATGTTGAAGATGTGATGGATACAATTTTTTTCCTCTAATAAAAAATAGTGAATATTATAATGAAGAGCAGTTTAATGACATCAATATGGAACGGATGGAGCAAATAACTACTGCCGTTGATCAAAAACAGTATTGTGTTAGTGCTTTTGTTGATTTGAAGAAAGCATTTGATACGATTGATCACAGCATTCTCGAAAAACTAAATAAATATGGTATTAGAGGACAAGCACTGAAATGGATATCTAGTCATTTGGAAAATAGGAAACAGTTTGAACATGTACATGGTGTAAAATCTGGGCTCTGTGAAATTATATGTAGAGTTCCTCAGGGCTCTGTACTGGGACCTAAGTTGTTTATCTTGTATGTGAATGACTTGGTAAATGTGTCAGGGCTCCTTAAATGTGTATTATTTGCAGATGATACAACTTTTTTTGTTCAGGTTGGGACATAGAATTAAAATTGGAGAAGGTGCAAGCAGAATTTGTAAAAAATACAAAATTTGTTTAAAATTAATAAATTATCATTAAATTTAGATAAAACTAATTGCATGATATTTACAAATAGACAAGGAACTGTTAATGTCCAGTTTAGAGTTGATGGTGTGGAGATTAGTAGAGTCAGTGAGGTGAAGTTTTTGGGTGTTGTTATTGATGAGAAACTAACATGGAAACCTCACATAAATTATTTAAGAACAAAATTAGCTAAATCTATTGCATTGCTGTATAAAGTCAGGGACTTGTTTAATGATAAAGCTTTGTATATGTTGTATAATGCATTAATTGTCCCACACTTGGTCTATTGTATTGAGGTATGGGGGAAGGCATGTAAGACAACTACAAATCCTGTTCTTGTTTTACAGAAAAGAGCAATAAGAGTTATCACTCGAAAACATAACCATCATCCATCTAATGTATTATTTTGTTAACTGAAATTATTGAAATTTCACGACTTGATTGATTATAGATTTGTATTAGTAATGTATAAGGCTCACCACAATGCATTACGTTTTGAACATCCAGAAAACTTTTACAAAGAGAGAAAGCTGCTATAATCTTAAAGGGACGGAGATGTTCATAACAACTAAATTTAGAACCAGTTTGAAAGAACGATGTACCTCGATACAGGGAGTGAGATTGTGGAATAATCTGAAAAATGATAATAAAAGTGCCAAGTCAATGTACATGTTTAAGAAATTGATAAAGTTTGGATTGCTGAAAAAATATGAAACTGTATAATGTGTACTCATATGAATCGTTGTACTAGAAAGATTTCATTTTTTGTTTTATTATTTTACTAACTGAAGAATGGTATTGTTTGAATTTCATTTATGAGAAAAAAAGGGGCAGATATTATAAGAAATGTTTTTCTTCTCTCTGCTACCTTTCATTTCATTGTATTGTATTAGTTTTTTTGGGGGATGAATTTGTTTTATTTCATCTTTTAAATGAATGAATAAATTATTATTTTTTTAAAGTGACAAATGGAGGTCTCTATTATTCACTTCAATAGTAGAAGTATAAATGCAAATATATCCTAAATAACTGATTATTTAAAACAATTAAACAGAACTTTTACTTTAATAGCACTGTCAGAGGCATGGCTCAATGATGAAAACACAAATAATGTCCACATCGAAGAGTATTAATTATATCATATGAACAGAAATAATAAAAGGGGTGGTGGAGTCGCTCTATTTGTTAATAATGAAATAAAATGTAAATTAATTCATGAAATGTCAATAATTGTTGATAATATTAGGGAAATGATAACAATAGAAATAATAAACAACAATGATAAAAACATAATAACAAGTTGTGTATATAGATCACCAGGATCAAATATAGAAATATTCATTGATAAAATCATGGAGCTATTGGAAAAAAGTGTTTTGTGTGGAGATTTTAATATTGATCTGGGAAATAAAACTGATTCGAATAACATCCGTACATTTATAAATTCAATGTATAGTTTAAATCTTTATCTGTTGATATCAAAGCCAACAAGAATAACAACTCATAGTGCCACAATAATTGATAATATTTTCACAAATATAACAAATGGGGTATTTGGTGGTATTTTAACGACCAACTTAAGTGATCATTTGCCAGTTTTCACAATCTATAAAAATGATCAAAATATCACAAAAGCAGTTACAACTAAGAAAAAATAAAATAAACACATCCAAAAAAGCTTTAGATAAATTAAAAGATGATTTAGATAAACAAGACTGGAATGACGTGTACTTTGTATGTTGGTGATGTGAACAGATCATATGATAAGTTTATGAATATCTTTGAAGCTCTATATGAAAAGAATTGTGTGCAAAAAAATTATACAAAGATAAATATTGTTGACCAACCATGGATGACAAAAGGGTTGAGAAATGCTTGTAAAAAAATGTTTGCTGTATTCATGCTTCTTGAAATTGAGAACACAAAACATAGAAGAAAAATATAAGTATAAAAATAAACAAGTAGGGATTATAAGGAAACATAAGAAGGAATGTTATAGTTATTTATTAAATAAAAGTAATGGTGATATGAAAGCCACATGGTGAGTAATGAATAGTGTTTTGAAGAATCATAAAGTAAAAACTGTATTTCACAATATTTTGTAAGGGACAACGATGAAATTCATGAGGAAAATGAAATTGTAAATGGATTTAATCAATATTTTGTGAATGTTGGATCAAGCCTTGCAGCTAAAATACCAAAAGTAGATAATAATGTGAGCCATTCAATTATAGGTTGTGCAAACAGTATTTTTCTAAATGGAACTGACAAAGAAGAAATAATGAATGTAGTAAAAAATCTTACAGACAAGAGATCAAAAGACTGGGTGGACATGGATATGATGTTTGTAAAGGACATAATGAGTCATGTTATTGAGCCGTTTACATATACAGTACAGTATATGTAATTTATCATTTTCAACAGGAATATTTCCAGATAATATGAAAGTAGCTAAGGTTGTTCCTCTTTTTAAAAATGGTGATAAATGTATGTTCAACAATTACCACAGTTCTCAAAAATTCTAGAAAATCTATTTGTGGCCAGACTAGATCAATTTATTGATAAACAAAATATTCTAAGTAGCAGTCAGTATAGGTTTAGAGCAAAAAACTCTACATCAATGGCTCTCATGGAATTAATGGAACAAATAACTACTGACGTTGAACAAAAACAATATTGTGTCAGTATTTGTTTTATTTTTAAAAAAGCATTCAATACTATTGACCACACCATTCTCCTTGAAAAATTGAACAAATATGGTATTTGAAGATAGGAAACAATTTGTACAAATAAATGGTGTAAAATCTGACCTCTGCATATCCTCAAGGCTCTGTACTTGGACCAAAGCTATTTATTTTAAATGTGAATAACTTGGTAAATGTGTCAGAACTCCTTAAATGTGTCCTTTTTGCAGTTGATACCACATTTTTTGTTTGGTTAAAGATATAGAACAGATGTTGGAGTTGATGAAGACAGAATTTGTCAAAATACAAACTTGGTTTAAACTTTACATTATCATTAAATCTAGATAAAACTAATTACATGATATTCAGTAATAAAAATAAAACTGTTGATGTTCCATTTAAAATTGAGGGTGTTGAGATTTGTAGAGTGAGTGAGGTGAAGTTTTTGGGTGTTATCATTGATGACAAACTGACATGGAAACATCACATAAATTCTGTAAGAATAAAAATAGCTAAATCTATTGCAGTACTGTACAAAGTCAGAGACTTATTAAATGAAAAAGCTCTGTATTTGTTGTATAACACAATCATTGTTCCACACTTAATATATTGAATTGATGTTTGGGGAAAGCGTGTAAAACAATTACAAAGCCTATTTTTGTTTTACAGAAAAGAGC
Source organism: Garcialebias charrua (assembly GCA_038048925.1). Taxonomy (NCBI): domain Eukaryota; kingdom Metazoa; phylum Chordata; class Actinopteri; order Cyprinodontiformes; family Rivulidae; genus Garcialebias; species Garcialebias charrua. Next base: position 8,143 of record JBBPBX010049924.1, on the reverse strand, counting down.
TGTAAGAGTTATCACTAGAAAGCATTACTGTCATCCACCAAGCCCATTATTTTATCAACTGAAGTTAATGAAGTTCCATGATATGGTAGATTATAATATTCCATCAGTTAGCTGCAGTCCATCAATAGGGCTCAAAATAACGCATTACCTTTAAATATCCAAATACATTTTGTTAAAAGACAAAGCTGTTATAATCTGTTATAAATATTATTTTTGATGTCCAGTTAAACAATGAATACAGGGTGCAGTCGTACCCACCACTGCACCCTGTATTCATTGGTGAACTGGACATCATTAACTTCACACAGACACTTCCACTGGTACACTTTCATCTTTAAATCACTTCTTGGTCTGCTGCCTTCATACATCTCCTCCTACATGTCTCTGCATGAGTGCAGCAGCGTGCACTCTCAGGACATGATTACCTGCAATGTTCCATCAGTGAGAACTGAGCTTGGCAAAAGGGCCTTCTCCTACTCTGCTCCTGCTTCCTGGAATATCTTACAAAAAGATCTGAAGCTTCCGACCTTGACTTCTCTAAATGGCTTTAAGAATCTGTTGGAATCCTGGCAAAAACCAATGCAGACATGTTCCTGTTTTTGATTTTCTACATCTGCCTTATAATCTGTCTGCTTTGCTACTTTGATATCTTTGTTTTAACTTGTTTTTAAAAAAAATCTGTATTTCTCTCTTATGAGTGTCTATTGTTGACTGTTCAAGGAAAATCTACTGTTGCTGTTGTCATCATTCTTTAGTTTGTAGCCAGGTCTCTCTTGTAAATGAGTCCTCGAAGCTCAATGAGATTAACCTGCCTAAATAAAGGTTGAATGAATGAAATTTTTTGATTGAACTAATTGTTTGAAAAAAGGGGCAGATATAATAAGATTTTTTCTTCCTTCTGCTACCTTTCATTTTTTATATTTTGTATGTTATCGTTTATGAGATTGTTTTGTATTGTATTTTCAAAATGAACAAATTTTACAAAATTAAAACTAAAAATATCCGAATTGAGTATAAAAGCGTCAGTATGTAGTTTATTTTATAAACATATTTCTTCTCTCTGTCACTATTTTTGACAGACTGATGTTAGACATGTAATCTCTGAAAAAAACTGTAGTGCTCTGGCGTCTCCCGGTGGTAATAAAAGCATTTATAAAAACCAGAGAGCGGCCCGCGGTTAACCAGCCCATAAAAACAGACTTTATAAGACATAAAGACATAAGACATAAGAAGGTTTATTGACATTGCATCAATTTTCACCAATACAACGAAAATATGTAGTTACAGTCATCCAGGAGAGAGAATGAGTGCAAAAAAGCTGCAGCTCAACAAAGCACATGACATGTTTATCAACACATGATGATATACTTATAGCGCGGCCGCTCATCTGTCCCCAGATGAAGGTCAAAAGCAGGAAAACAGGCAAAGACACGGGGTTTTACAGCATTGATATTAAAAAAAGATGAATCACATTTTGTCTTCAAGACACCGCGTGATCCAGTAAAAACCATATCAAAAAGCACATTTAGTTACAATAACAAATGGAGAGACGGCAGGCAAGGAGATAAGTCTGTGAGTAATTTCAGACAAACACAGAGTTCAGCAGATGTGCAGCTGGGTGTTATCTGAGGCTTCACAGAAATCTCTGGGGGGGGGGGGGGGGGGGCAGCAGGTTTCTTCAGCTCCTCGCTCCCAGGAGAATGGCTTCCGACAGCCTACTTTTCAAGGACATGTACAGAAGCCAGATAATATTCTTGTTTGTTATCCAATAGACCACAGTGTTCTTTTCCACTGCCGCCATCAAGTCTGTGGTGCTGTTTCATGGCCGAAAAAAATCCAAATATGTGGTTCCGCTCCTCTCCGCTCTATGAGCTCCCATCTGTCCCTTGATTGATCCGGGGTGGCTGTAAACAAGTCCCAAAACGCACAGCAGGTCCGCGGTGATCCACCACCGCTCCAAGCGAGCGATTGAGCTCATACAACAGCTGGGATGAGGAGCTCACGGCCCGGTTCAGAGAATTTTGCTGATCAGGCAGTGCCGACAGCGCGCTGATAGCTGCCGAAGCCTCCCTCAGTTTCCAGTAACAAACAACTCCGCTTACGCCAAAAAACAGAGCAGTTGCTACCAATAATCCAATAATCCACAAATCCTCCACGTCCTCGACACTTAAGACGGTCAGACACATGGGCTGCCACTGACCCCACGAGTCCAGCACGTATCCAGCCGCGTGTGTGTCGGAGGGACAGACAGCTTCTCCTGGCACGGTCCGCTTCGTGGAAAAAATCTTATCCATTGAAGAAACAGCCCAATTTATTAATTCCATATTGGTTCGAGTGAGCGCTGAAGGGTCGCAGACGAGACGAAAAGCAAGCAGGGAGTAGGAAAAACTTAGGGAGGGAAGAGCAGAAAGATATGCGACCTGCCTTGCCGAGTGCCGGAAATAAGCTAGCTTATAACCAGCCATTCAGCCAATAAAAACAGAGCTTCTAACTTCTCACCCCCTAACCCACGCCCCCCCCCCAACCCACGCCCCCGCCTGTCAGCCAGCAGCGAGCCGCAGCGAGCCAGCAGCGAGCCAGCAGCGAGCCCGCAGCGGCCGCGCAGGTTCATTTTGAAATAATTGCAAAGCGATGCAAAACTGTTTTGTATGTGACACAAATGTATTAAATCTCCCTTCTTCATCCCTGCTCAGGAGTTTTGTTTTGTTTTTTTTGCCAAAAGTCAAGTGATCGCTTCTTCCTTAACTGACAGAAATGAGGAAGTGGATTGATTTGTCACGAGCAATTAAATCATGTCCAACGTGGCTGCGTGAAGCTCTGCAGATTTCAGGGTGTTTTTGTTTTGCTGGACCAGTGCTTCATGGTTTTATTTTATTTTTTAGAACGTTTTATTAACATATAATCACAGAACTTTGCAGCGGCTGAGACGGGACATGTGGGGGCGGAGCATTCCAGGCTGCAGCGCAAGTGAGGTGGAGCTGAGCCACATATGGCTCTGAGTGAGGAGGGACCAGAAACGTGTCTCTGTTCAAAATGTTTCTAAGTGCCAGCGTGTTCAAAAGCTACATATAGCAGCTTTAAGACCTGCAATGTGATTTGTAGCTTTAAGCTCCCTGCATACTCTATTCGAAGTTGAGAAATCAGCTCTTGTAATTGTGTGATGAAAATCACATCATTTTGTTCTCAGGTTAGCTTTGCCCACTATTTCTCGACACAAGCCCGAGTCAAACATTTTATCAAAGGACTATATGCAAAGTGTTGTGTGATTAGTCTGAAGTTTGTGGACGTGTTTATTTATCTTTTCACTTCAACTGCTCTACTTCCAGAAGTGGGCTGTTATGCGTGGAAGCCACATGGACAGCTTTGAGGAGTAGCTAGTCGTGACAGTCAGAAGGGTGTGACGCTAGTGACCAATCTGAGGTTAAACAGAGGATGTAGGGACTGAGTGGAGACCCTGGCAAGAAGAAACTCATGCCACCGCAGCAGGAGGGATTTCCCAGGAACTCTGTGCCGTGTGCCTCTATGAAAGGTGTGCTCAAAAACAAATGCTCCAAAACCACGTGACCACAGTTTGATGCTCAGGAGGAATATGAAACTACCTATACATAGTTCCCACACAGTGGCGAGTATTGCGCAATACCGGGTTTTTTGCCACTCGTAAAGGCAGAAATGGCGGACAAACACACTCGAGCTACCACAGCTAAATACATTACTAGCTTCACCAAGGCACAAGAGCAAAATGGCAGTGGTCGGAGTTGAATGAGTTTGAGAAAGAAATCATGGCAGACGAAGCGGACAACTTGTCACAAAGTAGTTACTCTGATATCATTAATTATTTAATTACTACGAGGAGCGCACACCGGCTTCACAGCGCAGAGCTTCACAGCTTTAAATCCAAAAAAGATGTGTAAACTGTCTCAATCATATCTAACCAGCTAAATAAAGGTTTAACTAAAATAACACACAGCCAGCACAAACAGTCCAGGCTGAACACGGACCAGGACCAGCACTTTGAGTGTTACCGTGTTGGAAGTTAGCATGTCGTTAGCATCTGGAGCGGAGGGTCCGTCGCACGGAGGCTCGCGTCAAGCTCAGGTCGGACGGCGTGGATCCGTTGCGGCCGCGGAGGCACATCCCATGGGACCGACATGTCGCACGCACGACTTGGCTCCCATCCTCCTTCCCCCACTGGGGCGGTCTCCCCGCCGGTCCCGGAGGACCAGAGACCGTGAGGAGGCCGTTGTCGCGTTAGCAAGATGCTAAGCTAACCACAGCAAGACGGTGTTGCTAAATAATGGGGGAAAAAAACAGCTCTAACACACAGACAGTTGTACTCTAACATTGTTCTGACATTGTTTCACAAAATGATTTATGTAGAATATTTTGTTTACCGGCCAAAAGCACGACGTCTTCCAGAGCAGATCCGAAAAGTCAGCTGCTGTGAGTGAGCTTCTCCGATGAGATAAATCCTTCACGTTTACTTTTTTTTTGATTAAGTGAAACCTGCGCGTTGCCCAAACGTCTACCCGACTGGAACACCCACTGACCCAACACAAAGTAACCATTGCAATTAATTAGAAATTAACAAAAAAAACAACGTGAAAAATACACAGCCATAGACTGCGCTCTTACTGCTGCTCTGCCTCCCTGTGGGAGGGTCCACCTGGAAATTCCACAGATGTGATGTCACATCGGAACTATGTATAGAATGGAAGTACTGGCCACCTTTGAATTTTAAAATTCCTAGGAATTCTGTCAGAGAGGACAGAGCCTCAGGTGTTGCTGAGGAGGGATGATAACAACCCACTACAGATCATATCTGGCCTCCATTCAAAGTGATGTTTACAGCTAAGGCCTCAAACTAGTTTGGGATTGTTTTTGCAGACACAAGACTGGAAACCAGAGAATATCTGATGTAAATAGAGCTTTGGAGCACACGTCACTGTGTGGGGGAGTGTCGGGGGCGTGTCGGGGCGTTCCGGTCTCGACCGCCATTTTTGTTGCCCTCAGAAAAAATAAAATAAATTCAGGAGATTTCCATCATTTTCGCGCTGTATCTTCCATCACGGTTCTGAAAAGCAGCGCAAAATAAAGTGGACTGTATCGTAATAAGCTTCTCCCAGATGACAAAAAAAAACCTACATGGAAAAAAATCGGTATAATTGGAAATGTTGCCCGTTTGAAATAAATAAATGGAGCAGAGACCTGGAGTAATACTTACCTCCACTGACATTCCCAGTCATTTTAGCAGACCTGGTCTGTGTCAGTGTTTACACCACAAATAATTTTTATAATTACAATTCACTGGGAGAGCTGGTCCAATCTATGAATAGCTGGATAGATGATTTGGACATTTTTAAATCCCCCAGATTGTAAATACGTTGAAGGTACGTTGTTGGCTCATTAATTTTACATAAATTATTAATATACATGTCTTTCAGAATCAATCAACCTTCTGTATGCTACTATGAGTATTAGAAATTGTGAACACTTAATTTTTTATAGTATTTTAACTGATTTACAAAGCTCCACGTAGAAAATACCTTATTTTTAATGACTTGAGCTTGTCTCTTGATTAGATTACTTTATATATATGTATTGAGATGCATATATATTATAGACAAATGTTTCTGTCTTTTCATTCACCATTTTAATTGTGTGTTCACAGGTTCTGCTCTCTGAGTCATGAGGGTGATGCATTAAAATACAGCTGTACAAAATCCAACTCCTGAACTTGGAGCATCTCCTGATGGACTCAGTGTGATCGCTGCTGCCTGGAGAATGTTCCCTCACAGATATAAGACATGCAGCATCCAGCGGCTGTGGAGGCAGGAGAGTTCACCTGAAGAAGCATCGTCCACACTGCACAGGTGCACAATCAAACCACTGTGACCTTGTGTGGACCCAGACAGCCATAGCTGGATGTCTGCAGAAAGCATGAAGCTTCCTAAAGATATTTCTCAGAGTTTGTTCTCCAGCTTCAAGGGATACATAATTATGTAAATCATGCTGTTCACTTATATTTGCACATTTGTGTAGCAATTTTTCTATAAAATGTATTAACTTACACAATGTTCATCACATTGTTACTAGAAATGTTTAATTACATCAAATGTTTACTTCAAAATGGATCTGTTTCATTTTGTTTATTTCTTACCTGAAATTCATTCATCCATCCATCCATCCATTTTCGTCCGCTTATCCGGGGTCGGGTTGCGGAGGTAGCAGCCTAAAGGCTGACTTTCGCTTTGGTCCGCAGGCTGGAGCGCGCGCGCCGCGCGTGCACACAGCCGTGCGGCGAAATGCGTTTACAGTGTTGCCTCTGTGTTTATGGTTGACGCACGGCGGCGCATGGCAAAGTGCTGTTCTTTTACGGACCAGCAGGAGGCAGTACCCTCTAAAACATGTGCATATGTTGCAAGAAAGGTGTAGAAGAAGAAATCAACCGTAGAAGAAGAACTGTTTGATGTCACACAACAAAAACAAATAGCTTTCTGCTCGCGTGCTGAACTGTTGTCTTTATTTGCGGCTTAAATACATGGAGTCAGCGGAGGAGAAAGCGATCACGTGACTTTTGGCGAAAAACAAAAGAAAAGTCCGACTCCAGATCAGGAATGAAGGATAATTCAATACATTTTGTGTCACAAAACATTCCTCCATGCGTCGCGACTCCGTCTCCACGACCACAGCGGCGCAAACAGCTGCAGGCTCCGGCGTGAAGAGGGTGAAGGCTGTCGGTGAGGACCTGTCAATCAAATCGTAGCGCCCACCGCGCGCGCGCAGGGCTTGCGGAGTTTCAAAAATTCAGAGGTGCACGGCACGCGCTAATCCCCTGCGCGGGGCCAACGCGCAGGGGCGGGGACTGTGAAATTGCGTCACTTTTGGAGCGCGCACCCTCGCGCGCTGCGCGACGCGTCAAGTATGAATCTAGCTTAAGTAGGGAGGCCCAGACTTCCCTCTCCCCAGCCACTTGGAGCAGCTCCTCTGGGGGAATCCCAAGGCGTTCCCAGGCCAGCCGAGAAACATAGTCCCTCCAGCGTGTCCTGGGTCTTCCTCTGGGTCTCCTCCCGGTGGGACATGCCCGGAACACCTCACCAGGGAGGCGTCCAGGAGGCATCCTAACCAGATGCCCGAGCCACCTCAACTGGCTCCTCTCGATGTGGAGAAGAGGGATTTTAACCTCAGCACATCATTCATTTATACTTTTGTTGGCTGTAAATGGGACCCTGTGTACACAGTTTCATTCCACCTCACGTACAACATGTGATGTGAATGACAATAAAGAACCTTGACTCTCACACAGTCTAATATCAAAGCCTCTGTCAGATAACAACGTCCTTCTGTTATGAGCTTGTCACCTCCATCCCTTGAAGAGAAAAAGACACAGGTATTAGACAGAGTTTTGTGTGACACATTAAACAATGATGACAAAACAAGGAAGTCCTATTTAATACTTTAAATTTACTTTTTCCAGCTGGTTTTTATTCAGCTCTGACCTGTTCTGTAACAGATGACTACTACCTTTCTGTTTGTGCATGAAGAAATTGTTTTATATGGTACTACCTGTACCTGAGCAACATTGACGGTGTATTTGTAGTTTTTTGCCGCTGGTCCATGCTCCTCCATCTGCAGCTTCACTGAGCTCTTCTGGAGTTTCCATCCATTTCATACGAAGGTCTGCCTTGACAAGGACGTATCAGAACACAGATCAGTATTAATACAGTAACAGTGACAACACTACAAACTTTAAACAGTTTATTTCACAATAACACAGCTGTCCACTCTGTCTAAAATCAGACAACGTTATATAAAAAATATAAACCCAACCATAGGCTGACCCACTTCTATGAACTAAACACCCGGACAAAATCGTGGCAAAAATTATGGCACAACTCCAACAAAACGAATTTATACTACTGTTTACATTCACTGTTTACATTCATTACTACTGTTTACATTTATTACTACTGTTTACATTTACACTACTTTTTATATCTACACTACTGCTGATATATATATTTTTACTAGCCTTACTGTATATGCCACTTTACCTCTATACCAATATCAACTACCTCATACATATACTGTGTACATAAACTTCATATGCTGCTTTGTCACTCTATTACAAATGTCAATGCAGAAC
>JBBPBX010049923.1:0-25173 GCA_038048925.1 Garcialebias charrua | reverse complement strand
TATATATATAGCATGTTTCTATAAATTTGTTCAGTGGTTCCTGAGATATTTTGCAACAGACGACACACAAACATACACTGATACAGGAAAAAATATATATTTTTCCACATTCGACTTTTGATAACATATTCTGAACATAAGCATTGACACTCCATATACACAAATGTGCAAATTTGTTGACAGAGCTTTTATTCATTTAAAAGAGCAAATAAGTCTGAATTTCTGCTGCTAAAAGCTGCACTCTGTTGACTTGTGCAGACAAAATATTTGAACATATTGTCAAGCGCTCCAGTTACTGTGAGGTGTCCGCACTTGAAGGACCAGGACCAGACTTCCTTTTTCACTCAGCTTTCCTTTTTTATTCCAACAGTTGTACAGATGATACAGTTGATTTAGTCAACAGTGGTTACAACTAGTCAGATGATCAGTTAATCAGCTTTTCAGAATGTCAGGTGTTCAGCTAATCAGATGATCAGTTAATCAGCCTTTCAGAATGTCAGGTGTTCAGGTGAAAAACCGATAGTCCTTTAAGTTTAAAGTCCCTTTCCTCACAGGTTTCAAGTCTCTGTGTCTGCTGCTGCCCGCCCTGCTTGCTGTGTTTTTTACAGCATGGCTGGTTTGCTGTTGTTCTTATAGTGCTGGCACGAGCTGCCAGCTGATTTAAATTAAGCTCACCTTGTCAGGCCTCACAGACATGCTGCTGTGCAGAGCATGTGCAGTGTGTGTGTGGTGCGCACGGTGTGGGCGGCGCCAGGTTGCCGTGACACCTCCCACTCGATCCTTATGTGGTAAACACAGAAAGATCGTACCTTTTCCGTCGAGCTAGTCACACTTTACTTGATCTTCAACCGGTACAAGGACAACAAGGCGCCGGACATCCCGATGCAGTATGGTACTTTGGTAAACTGTCTTGGGATCTCTGGTGACAGGTTTCGGAGTCTTCAACAAAACACTGGAACTTGGAGAGACTTTCACATAGACATCTCGGACGACACCTCTGGGATCTGGATTCACACTGATAACTTTTGCAAGCTTGAACTGCCCTCTTAGTGCGTTTTGGTCGCAGAGCCAAACTATGTCTCCAACAGCAACATTTCTTTCAGTAGTGTGCCACTTACTGCGAATGAAGAGGTTTGGACCAGCGAGCTGGCTCCAGGACTTCCAGAAGTTGTTGACCATGTTTTGCATTTGTTGGAGTCGTTTGAAGGGGTAGACAGTATAGTCAATACTTTTAAAGTCACCATTCTGTGTAGCACGTCCAAGTAGTAAAGTGTTTGGTGTGATGTACTGGATTCTCTCTTCTGTACTCTGAATTTTGGCGTCAATAGGCCTTTCGTTGGCAAGGTTGGCAGCTAACTGGAGTACTGTAAGGAACTCACTGAAGGTAAGACCTTCTACATTACCAAGACTTTGGAGTGCTTTTTTGGTAATCCTGACAGCAGCTTCGGCAGCTCCGTTCCGGTGAGGAGAGTCAGCTGGCAGGATTTTCCATGTCCAGTTGGTTTCATTTTTGGCAGCATACTCTTCAAGTGACTCTCGATTCTGTTCTCTCAGGTAAGTATACATCTCCTTTAATACAGGTTTTGCTCCAACGAAGTTGGTACCAGGATCAGACCAGATTTTCCGAGGATGGCCTCGGACTGCGGTGAACCTCTGGTAAGCCAGCAGAAAGCTTTCTGTAGATAATGTATTTGCCATCTCAACATGAATAGCTCGGCTGGACATGCAGCAAAACACAACACCCCAGACTTTCATTGTCACCCTCTTTCTGACATCATCCTTCACATGGTAAGGTCCAAATAGGTCGATGGATGTGAACTCAAATGGTGCAGAAGGAGTTGACCTCTCTACAGGCAAGTTTCCCATTATTTGCTTGCAGGTTCTTGCTTTTGCTTTCTTGCAAATGATACACTTGTCAACAACCTTTTGGGCAATAATTCTTCCCCTGATAACCCATGCTTTCTTCCTCATCCGCAGAAGGGTTCCTGCCACTCCATAATGTCCCTCGCTGTGTGCTTCTCTGGCTAAGAGGGTGGAGATCCAAGCTTGGAATGGTAAAAGAGGAACAGCTTTGCGGTCTTCGTTGAAGTTCTGAATTCGACCACCACAAACTAGAAGTCCAATTGTCTGATCTCTGTAGACGACTAATCTGTCTGTTGTAGTGTTGGGGAAGTTCACACCCATTTGTGCTGCAAGACAGAGATCTCGGAACACATCTCGTCTCTCACTGATTGAAAGGATCCCCGATGATGGTACTGCCTCCCACTTTTCTTGATCTGTGACCTTGACTTTCAGGAACTTTTTTGCTGCTCTCCAGGGGCCTCATGTACAAAGACTTGCGTAGATTTCTTACTGGAAAGTCACGTACGGACAAATCCAGAAAAGTGTCCACGCACAAAAAAATCCAGATTTATCAAACTGTGCGTACACCGGAATCCACGCACATTCCTTATGTACAACACAATCAACGTGGAATTCAGCGCACATGAGAGAGTGGCCGACTCCGCCCTTGACACGCCTCCGTATGAATATGCAAAGTCATTCAAATATGCCATGCACGACAGGAATGTCGTCTCTGCTCCATTGCAAATCATGTCGGAACGTGGAAAAAAGAGGAACTTCACGGACTGTGAACAGAAATCACTTCTGAGTGAGGCAGAGAAGCACGGAAAAAGGCTTCATTCGGCACGCACAGTGCAAAACAAACCATCCACTTTTAAATAAGAAGTTGACCAAGCTGATCTAACATGCCTGTATAGCTTAGTGGCGAACGCGCCCGCCCTTCGTCCCAAAGGTCGTGAGATCGACTCCCGCTTGGTACAATGTTTTTTTTTTTCATTCCAGATTTAAAGACCACAGGAAAACTATTGAATGAAACAACAAGAAATAGAACAATACATGAAATGAAAGGAAGCAGACGATTTATTGTTTTGTAAATAGTTTTCATGTGTATTTCAATCTGGAACGAAAAAAAAAGAAAAACGTTGTACCATGCGGGAGTCGATCTCACGACCTTTGGAACTAAAGGCAAGCGCTTTACCCACTGACCTAAACGTAGGCGTGTTAATACACCTTGGTTAACTTCTTATCTAAAGAAATTACATCTCATTGTTGTCAATATTGTTGCCACTATCTGGCGCATGCTTTTATATCCACTCATCTAATTGCGTCCATGTGGATGTAATAATCGTTAATCATGTGTGTTTGGTGGGATTTATGATTGTTTTCACATCGTGGACACGGTTTCACAGATCACCTGTAAGTGTCGCCAAAGGAACAATAACCACAGAAACGTGCGTACGCCAACAGGGGAGCAGCCGTGGATTTCTACGTGGATGCGCAGATATTCCCGTTCATATCAGATTTGATACATACGCCACTTTGCGTGGAAAGTGACGTGCGCAATGTTTTTGTGCGCACGCATGGTTGATACATGAGGCCCCAGATCCATGCCATAGTCCCAATCAGTCTTCTCAGGTTGCTGAAGCGTTTTTCATCAACTAGGCTCAGGATTACTTCTCCAGCAGGTGGTCTTGTGGACACTTCATGGGCTGGATCTTGGGCTGCCTTCAAGTGACCTCTGGTCAGAATGGCTACAAATGTCTTTTTCTGGATTTTTTCAACTTTATCTCGAGCTTGTGCAGCAACATCTTTGGCAGATCTTTTTGGCCACTTATCATCAGGAAGTTGGAGGAACTTTGGACCTAACTGCCACTCGGAGTCCTCAGTCAGGGCTCCAGGACTGGCCCCTCTGGTAATGATGTCTGCGATGTTCACCTGCCCAGGAATCCACCACCAGTCATTGACATCAGTACTGCTCTGGATTTCCCCAACACGATTTGCAAAGAATGTTTGGTAACCGTAGCTTTCTCGCTGGATTGCTCCCAGTACAGTTTGACTGTCAACAAAATGATACCATTTCTTGATTTTCACACGGCAGTGTCTCTGGAAGTAGTTTTTTAGACGGGCAGCAAACACAGCTCCACATATTTCTGCTTTCACAGGATCACCTTTCTGATCGAGAGGGGTCAGCTTTGCTTTAGCCTCGACCAGCCTCACGACGATGCCGCTTTTGCAGTTCCAACGAAGATACATCACTGCGCCATATGCATTCTCACTTCCATCAGAGAACGTAATGGCAGTGGGCTCTGTGCAGGGATCTGGTGGAGTTAGAGATCTGGCAAACTGAATTTGGCTCAAGTTAGCATACTCTTCTAGAAGCTTTATAGAATCTTCTCGAAGCCCTTCAGACAAAGCAGTATCCCAAGTATCTTCTAAACAGAACTTTATTTTAGCTTCTTGAAAAGCTCTCCTTACCAAGATGGCACCTTTTTGCTTGGCAGGAGTCACAAGGCCTAGTGGGTCATACAGGCTGGAGACTTGGCTCAGAAGTTCTCTTCTGGTGAGTGGATCAGGGGTTTGGTTTCTGACTTCTTCTCTGAGCAGGTCTTGACCAAGACGCATTTTCTTCTTTTTCTTTGAGAAGTTCACTGCAACCATGACATTGAGCTTGTCATTGTCAATGGTGTAACCAAGGCCTAGAGCTTTGTTGTCATTTTCTGCCAGTTGGTTAGGCAGGATCATGGTGATTGGCTCTGTCCTGACTATTTTTGTTGTCTCACCTTTGGGACCTTTCCTCCCACTTTGACTGGAGTAGACCCAAGGCTTCATGTAGAATTGTCCGGCTTTCAGAATGTGCTCGACGTTGGTCGTGAGGCGTTTCAGATGCTCAAAGTCATTGTGTGAAGTCAGGATGTCATCGACATAAGTATCCTCCTCTAGCACACGTCTTTCTTCTTTAAAGCGCTTGAATGCAGGTAAATTTGCGGTTTCTCGCATGGCAACTTGGGCTATGCAACCAGCAGGTTTATCTCCAATGTTGACTCTGGTTATAGCATAATCTTCTATTTCTGCGTCTTCAGTGTCACGCCACAAAAACCTGTGCAAGTGGACCTCTCGATCTTCCAACCAGACAGAATTGTACATCTTACGAATGTCACCAAGCGCAGCATAGACACCAGTTCTGAACCTCAGCAGGACAGCTCTAATCGGGTTCAGGACGTCAGGACCTTTGATGAGGATCTCATTCAAACTGAGACCTTTGTACGTTTGGCTACTATTCCACACCAATCTCACTGGAGTAGAGACAGAGTGTGGATTTGGTGCGATGAGGTGGCTGATGTACCACACTGGTCCAGTCCAGCTCTGCAGGATGTCTTTGGACAACTTCATAGCAGCTCTGCGATGCACCATCTCATGGACTTGTGAAGCGTAGGTCTTCTTCCACTCAGGTTCTTTTGACAATTGTTTTTCAGTTCTGAGGAATGTTGCTTCAACTGCTTTTTTGTTGTTTGGTAAAGTTGCTGGATCTACAGCCCATGGATACTTGGTATGCCAGTGTGGTTCGGCACAATGTTTATCTCCAGTCACATACGTCAGTCCATTTCTTATGATCTCCAACTCCTTTTCTTCTACGAGAGTAATTTCTTTCCCTCCTGGCTGGCAGCTTCCACACCGACATCCACCACATCTCGGCTCACACGCAGCCCCAATACTTTCCCATTTCCACCACTTGAGAAAGTCTTTGCTACTGGTGGTTGTATTGGACTGGGTCTTGAGATGTTCTGGATAGTGGCAGTAAGTTAGATCTTTGGTGAGTTCTTGATACTCAACTGCTGCAGCTCTCATGGATCGGGCGAAGTGAGTCTTGGATGTGTGAGCTACTAGTGTGGCTTCTTCAAAGAGATCTGGGTGCGTTCCCCCGATGGTTTTGCCGAGTGGACCGTCCCAGAGCACCAGGTCACCAATGGAGCGGACTTTCTGGGGCACCAGCTGGCCTTCTTTGTGACTGATTAGAAGCTGGATCTCTCTGGGTCTGATGAGTTCTTGGAGGGGAACATCAGAAAAGATCTTTTGTAACTTATAAGCTGGAACATGCTCGTGGACTTCTGCAATGTTGTCGAGTCCATAGCAGATTAGCTGATGAGCCTTTAGCGTCCCTCTTGAAGTGTTGACACGAATCTTGATGAAGTACCGTTTGGTTGCAACGGTCACCTTCATCCCGCCGACGCCATGAACGACGAGTGTGACGTCTTCACTACGAAGGTTTAACTTGCTTGCAGCTTTATGAGTTATGTAGTTTGTGTCAGAAGCCAGGTCGATGAGGGTCCCAATTCTTTGACCATCATTAGCTGTGACATTCAGAAGCATCAGGATCACAGGATATTCATGCAGACCAATCTTCTCCACAAGGCTTCTTTCAGCTGCAGTGGAGTTGCATGTTCTGGATGTTGCATTACAGAAGGCATCACGACACTGCTGTGCTAATTCAGGTGAAAGTTTGGAAATAAATTCATCTTGGGCTTCAGTCCACCTCCTTCCCTCGACTCTCGCTGGAACAGTCTTATTTATTTGTCTTTGGGACAGGATCTTAGGTACAGGACAAATAAGGTAATGGTGTTGGTCTCTGCATTTTGGATTCCCACACAGGTAAGTGGTTTTTCTGCAGGGTTCATTGTCGTGGATTTCAAGGCATTTGTTGCAGGCACCAATCCGTTGCACTGCGTCCCTCTTTTCTGGTAACTTTGTGGTTGTTCTGAACCTTCTGCAAAGATAGAGTTTTCTCTTGTGTTTTGAGTCTCCACAAATGATGCAGCCATCTGATTCACTGCTTGACTTGGAGGTCTTTGTTCTAGCATACTTTGTTTGAAACTTTGTTTTCTCTTTTGTAGGATCAATGTCTCTCAGCTGCTCCAACTGCTCATAGATGGATTCTTGAGATTGCAGGTATGCAAGGAGCTTGTCGAAGCGGTTCTGAGTGTTCACAGCATTTTCTTTGTTAGCAGCATAAGTGAGCCAGTCTTTCTTTAGGATCTCTGGGAGCTTTCCTTCAATGGATTTTGTTACTAATGGGTTCCTTATGGCATCTGCATTGTTCAGTTCATTTAAATCATAGAGGGCTTTTTCAACTGTTTGAATGAGCTCTATGATTCTTCTTGGCTGGTTACCACGAACAGGTGGAAAAGCTTGTAGATCTTCAACAATCTCTATGGCGATGGAAGCTTGGTTCCCATAGCGGTTCTCCAAGACTCTGAAGATCTCGTCTGCTGTGGTGTAGGTTGATAGGTGTAGATCTTTAGCCAATCTTTCATCGAAGCTATCAAGTAGTTGAAATTTCTTTACCTCTTTGGACCCTGTTGGTTCGCCTTGTTTCTGCAGAGCCTCCCATTCTTTCTTCCATCTGTAGAAGTCACGTTGGTTCCCTGTAAACTTTGGTAGGGCTGTAGCTTTAAGCTTTATAGCTGCAACAGGGGCTGAGCTGTGGGCTGTGACTGATTCTTTTCCAGTGTCTTTTCTTATACTTGCTGCTTTTATCAGTGTGGCCTTCCCTGACACCAGCTTGGGAAGGTAGACCTCGAGCTCCATCAGGCGCCGATTAAAGTCTTGCTTCTCTGCAGGTGGAGCCCAGCGGTTCCAGATCTGATGTGCTCCTTTGGCTTTGTGCACCAGTTTCTCTAGATGGGTGAGCATAAAGTCATAGGCCTCCAGGGATGTGTCAGGTAGAGCAGCAGCGACGTTCTCACACTCTGCCTCTGCGACTCTTAAAGTGAGACTCAGTTCTTTCTCACCATATGAAGTCCATAATGTGTCTTGGATGAGGTGCTTTACTTCTTTTAACTTCTGCTGACATTCTTTCTCTGTCTTTTCAATGTCGGTTCTTTGCTGCTCACTTAACTCAGGTGCGCCCTCTGCATCTATTTCTTTACACTGCATAATGTAGGCGGCCTCAAGGTCCTCATTTGCCTCCATCACTTTAGAGCCCTCTGTTGTGAGTCTTTTGAAGTTTTCTTCTAGCTCCTCCACAGACATGTCCATATGAGTCCTCATAATATGGTTGGTGAGTCTGGAAAAAAGTCTTTTTGCTGTGGTTCGCTCCACTTTCAGGTCTTCGAGTGACTTAGTCTCAGCCATGTTACTCCTTCTTGGCTGTTGGACAGACAGACAACAGAACTTTTCCTCCAGGCCCCCGGTTGAGTCTTCTCAATCTTTGTGGTGGGCTGTAGTGGAGTCTTCACTGGTCAAACAGTTTCACTGGTAAGGCGGTTTTTCACTGTCAAGCGCTCCAGTTACTGTGAGGTGTCCGCACTTGAAGGACCAGGACCAGACTTCCTTTTTCACTCAGCTTTCCTTTTTTATTCCAACAGTTGTACAGATGATACAGTTGATTTAGTCAACAGTGGTTACAACTAGTCAGATGATCAGTTAATCAGCTTTTCAGAATGTCAGGTGTTCAGCTAATCAGATGATCAGTTAATCAGCCTTTCAGAATGTCAGGTGTTCAGGTGAAAAACCGATAGTCCTTTAAGTTTAAAGTCCCTTTCCTCACAGGTTTCAAGTCTCTGTGTCTGCTGCTGCCCGCCCTGCTTGCTGTGTTTTTTTTTACAGCATGGCTGGTTTGCTGTTGTTCTTATAGTGCTGGCACGAGCTGCCAGCTGATTTAAATTAAGCTCACCTTGTCAGGCCTCACAGACATGCTGCTGTGCAGAGCATGTGCAGTGTGTGTGTGGTGCGCACGGTGTGGGCGGCGCCAGGTTGCCGTGACACATATATTATTTGGTGGCAGTGACATCCTCCCTAACGGCCCTCATTTGTGATAGATAGTTTCACCATCAGCATCCAGGACATTCACCCAGTGGATGAAACTGGATCAATATGGCAGTGATGGTGTTTATGACACCAATAAGTTTCTCCTTACATTTCTCCCTTCGGTATAAACAGAGACACTGGAGTAATGGGCTTAGCTATTTCTTGTGAAGCAAGAGGATCATTGCTTTTAAGAAATTAGATTTTAGATTATTTCTGGTCAGTGTTGGAACTATTTGGTTGTTTTTTGAGGATTCACTGGGTGAACAGATTCCACACTCTGACATAAATATATCCTTTCTATCCCGCCGCATCTCTCAGATACATCATAAATAATGGATAACTTTTTATTTTAATCACACTTCACTTTTCTATCTCCCAAACGTTTCGTGTTTAAATTAGTGTGTATGGGAAAGAAGTGCTTTTCTCAGTTCTAAAGCTGTCTAACAGCTTATTTCCATTCTGTGAAACAAACAAAATAGAAAGCAAGGTCTTGTGATACAGACCACTGAACTGGAGAGGCTTAGGGCCAGTTTACACGGCGCGTATTTTGAGTGTAACCGCTACTTTCTCTTTGCGACTTTGCTTATCGCCTACACGACGCTGCTGGCCCCCCTCGATGACACCGATACTTTTCTGACCCTGCTCTCAAGGTGGAAGTTTTTCGCAGACCCCCCGTTGATAATGTAAACATCTCCCGTGGAGCTTTTGTTTGAACACATGCACGCAGCACGCACGCGCAGACAGCCGGCATTTTAACAATGGCGGTGGACTGGACAGTGGACACACGCACCACTTTCTGAACTATAGCTGATGGAATATATTTTGATTCTCATATTTAATTATTCTACACCTTACCTGCATCTGTGTTGGAAGAGAGCCAGCTGCCTGGATCCAGTTGTCTGTTAACGAGGCAGTCGGACATTTCACGTGTCACGCTGCACTATAACATACTAAATGTGCTATATATTAACAGTTTAACAATAATAAACAGTATTTATGTTAGCGTGGGAGATATTTACATTTATCTGAGCTAAATGAAGCTATCTGGACTCGTTACGTCATGCCTAACATGCTGCTGAAAATGAAGACACCAGGTTGATTTTTAATTTATTTATTTATTCAACACCACAAACTCATGTCACAAACACTGAGAATTAAATTGAACACTTTTAAAAACACGTTAACCGAACTTTAATGAACTGGACTCTGTTGTTTTCATCCTGGTGGACACTGGACCCACATCCGAACCGCCGGTCCGCTTCGTGGAACGACAGCTTCGACCTCGCAGGAAAAAAATAAAAATAAAACCTCAGTTGGTTGTTCTGTGATCGAACTAAACACAAGGAAAGATTATTAAGAACATCGTTTACCTTGTAGCGCTGCTGTAAATCAGCTGATTCTCACGGACTAAAGTCAGACATGTTGACTCGGTTCCGGTCCAGACGTCCAGTCAGCTGGTGTGCAGCGGCCCCACTTGGTGTCAGATCTGTTGACTCTTATCCAAATTCCAGCTTTAACTTGTTGTTAACTTGTTGACAACAACTTGTAGTAGCTGAACTTTTAGCCAGAGAGGAAAACAGGCTGCCTCGTGTGCTTTGTTTACCTCAGGCAGCAGTGGCGCATGCGCAGTAGTGAAGGTTCCAAAGATCACAGCGCCATCTACAGGCCCAGCATGGTAACTACAGTAAATTCATGAGTACGGGGGGTGGGGGGGAGAGAGTCGTATCCACAGAATTCGCCCATGTCAACGCAAAACTTTTCACCTAATTAACATACCCAAAAGTTGCGTTTCCCCCACACAGTGTCCGTGTAAACAGGGCCTTAGTCTTTAACTGCTCAGTAAGTGTTTTGATAAACATTTTGTGAATGTATTTTTTGCATAAATTCCTTATTTAGACTTAAAACTAAATTACTCTGCATTTTATTCAGACATTTTTTGACACAAAAAGCGAAAAGTGTTGCTCAGGAGGGTAGCAACAACAAAATTGTATGGACTGAAGTGTAAACTCTTAGAAGAATGGGCAGGACGATTTTAGTAGACACTCAGGAAGGCAAATACAGTAGAAGGACAATGGTAAAGGCACGCAACTATCTCTAAGCATGACAGCTCAGTGGTTAGCACTCATACTTGCCTTACAGCAAGAAGGTCCTGGGTTTAATCCCCAGTTGGACATGGGGTCTTTCTGTGTGGAGTTTGCATGTACTTCTCATGCTTGCATGGGTTTTCTCCAGGTATTCCAGTTTCCTCCCTCAGACCAAAAACATGCATGTCAGGCTGCCTTTAGGCCCAGGCCTCCCTTGCAAAAGAGATCTGTGATCTCAATGGGATTTGCCTGGTTAAATCTTGACTTTGTTCTAATGTCCTATCCCGAGCAACATGTTGATGACAGTGGAAAGGAACCACTGTGTTTAGTCATGGCAAACGGTTCAAACACCAAAGTCCATGCTCGATAATCCAGGTATAAAATCCAACAATGTTCAGTCAGGTCATCTGGACGGTTTCTTTTTTGTGCTGGAACGTGTCACCCTCCATCCAGAAGGCTTCATCACTCTGAGGAAACACTAAATAAAACTGATTCTCTTTCAACAGCCTACTCCAAAGTGGAAAAAAAAAACAGTTATGTTGGTGTTTACTAAGAGGCCTCTGGGGCACGCACTCTACTCCGGTGCCTGCCTTCTCCCTTGTCGACAGTCATATCAAACTGGTTCAAAACACCAAAGTTCATGCTCAATAATCCAGGTAGAAAATTCAACAATGTTCAGTCAGGTCATCTGGACAGTTTCTTTTTTGTGCTGAAAGGTTTCATCCTCCATCCAAAGTGGGAAAAAAAAAATTCAGTTTGTAGAAGGCTGTTGGAGGAATATCAGTTATGTTTGGTGTTTCCTCAGACTGATGAAGCCTTTTGGATGGAGGACCTTGGAGAGACCTTGGAGCTCTGACCCTGGCTTACCAAAGCTGCCTCTTGGGACATGGAACATGACCTCTGTGGCAGGGAAGGATCCTGAGCTTGTGTGTGAGGTTGTGAGGTATCGACTAGATATAGTTGGTCTCACCTTGACGTACGGCATGGAACCAATCTCCTTGAGAGGTGCTGGACGTTATTCCATTCTGGAGTTGCCCATGGTGGGATGCGCTGAGCTGGTGTGGGCCTATTCTTAGCCCCCTTGACTTGGTGCCTGTGTATTGGAGTTTTCCCCAGAAGATGAGAAGGTACAAAGTAGCTTCCCTCACCTTTTGGTGGGGGGACGGGCTCTGGCTGTTGTCTGTGCCTATGCATCGAACAGCAGTTCAGAGTATCCGGCATTCTTGGAGTCCTTGGTGGGGGGTTCTGGAAGGTGCACTAGCTGGGGACTATTTATTCTGCTGGGGAAGTTCACTGTCCACGTTGATAACAACAGTGTGACCTGGAGTGATGTGATTGGGAGGAATGGCCTCTCTGATCTGAACTCGAGCAGTGTTCTAATGTTGGACTTCAGCTGTCTCCATTTCAGGATCTTCATGTGTCTCCCTTTCCGTCCCTGGGCCCTCTCTTTGAAAACCAGTGTCTTCCAAGTCCTCTGGCTGTGTGGGGCTCTCAACGTGCCTTTCTTCAGCTCTCTCAACACCTCAATCATCTGGTTCTGTCTCAATGTCTGCCACACTGTTATTTGTCTTTCTTGTGCAGAAATAAGATGTAATGTCCATCTTTCTCTTCATTTTGTCCATCTTAGATGAACACGGTAAAAACAATTGTTTCTTTGCGAGAAAAAATATATTTCTTAGCTGACATTATAGCACACACGGTCTCCTGAGCTTAACAAAAGAAAACTGTGTGTTATATTCCGACGAAATACGGGTAGCGTTAGCTAGAAGCATGTGTGTTGTTGTAAGATAACTAGCGTTAGCTAGAAGCATACAACATAAACGCCTGGTCTGATAGGCTGCTATTATAATTCATACTAGCCAACAACATCATTTCTTGACCAGAATTGTTACCTTGTATTGTTTGTATTTGTAGTGGTACTCGTGGATAACGCTCGGTAACTTCGCCGTCTTCGCGCTCGCTCTTCTTTTCGTTGTTCGCACTTCGCAGTGGTGTAACGCACTAAAAGGTACAACTACCTGAATGTTGTGCCCGGAGGGCGGGCCCCGGAAGCAGGGCGGGCGGCGGACCAGGGTCCGTGCTGACGCAGTTCCGCTTCTGCTCGGAGGAGGGCGGGCCCCGGAAGCAGGGCGGGCGGCGGACCAGGGTCCGTGCTGAGCATTGTTTCCGCTTCTGCTCGGAGGGCGGGCCACAGGGCGGGCCAGGGTCCATTTTAGACGGGCACGGGCCCGCGTGGGCCCGTGTGTAGAACCGCCACTGCTCTGTAACAGCCAGTATCTGGCAGTGGTCTCTGCTCCTGCAGTCGGGTGTTGCCGGGAGCTGCTGGCTTTTGAGGAGCATGTTACAGAGGGCGGAGTTAATGCAAACAGAGTTTTGACGGGCGTGTCCTTCCGAGCTCATTATCATAAACAGAACGTTCAGACCGGAAGTTAGAAATGGCAGAATTAAAAAGGGTGTAATTTATTATCTAAGAATTATTTTGTGTATTAAATTGAATGAACAGGGTCTGGATAGCACACAAACATACCATAAAAATTAAAAAAACTCATCTGAGGTCCCCTTTAAAGCTCTCAATCGTCTTGCCCCACTGTATTTGACTGATCTTGTAACTGTCCGTGAATATAGGAGAACACTGAGATCATCTAATACATTTCTCCTGTCTGTTCCAAAGACCAACTACAAACGATGGGGTGACCTTTTCTGTTGTTGCACCCAGTCTCTGGAATAAGCTACCTCTGGACTTGCGCTCCATCACTCATATGGAGTTTTTTTAATCTAATCTTAAAACCTTTTTATTCAGGCAGGCTTTTAATACCTAGTAGTTCTTTGACATTCTTGTTATGTCTTAATTGTTTTTAAATTTTTAACTGGCTGTTTTTTATTGTTATTTTTTATTGTTTGTTTTATTTCTGTATTGTTCAGCACTTTGTGCACCTTCTGGCTGCTGAAAAGGGCTCTATAAATAAAGATTGATTGATTGATTGATTGACTGAAATCAGCTCACCTACAGCCTGTCTTCTTGTTGAAGAAATGTTATCAGTTGTGTTGAGGGACCAACTGACCAAATTGAAGTCCATAGTTATGATTCCGAAGATTTTGTAGAAGAGAGGCTCTCAGACAGTTTCACAGACAAGACAAAGCAAAAGCAAGCAGAGATCGCAGTACACTGTGGGGGTTATCTGTGAGTATGGGATTGGGGGCCTATTGTTACAGGCTGTTCGGTCCCTATTCAAGCAGTACAAGAGTTTGGTTTGCATTGCCGGTAGTAAGTCAGAATCCTTCAGGGTGGGAGTTGGACACTGCCAGGGATTCTGGTTCAGTAGCCTCTTGATTCCATCTCTGCTCTTTGCAGATGATGTGGTCCTGTTAGCGCCATCGAGTTGTGATCTTCAGCTCTCACTAGAGCGATTAGCAGTCGATTGTGAAGCAGCTGGGATGAGAATAGTGCTGGACGATAATTCAATAACGATAAATATCGCGATATACTTTTATTCAATAACGATGATATGAAGTTTAAGCATATTTTCGATATTTCGATAGGATTTTACAACGTTTCACTGACGTTTTTCTGTTTCTGTTCGGGTTGGAGCGGCTGCTTCAACAACCCGCCCGGACAGAAAAAGCTGTGACACAAAACGTGCGTGGTGACGTCGTTGTTACGCAGCGCTCAGTCCAGCAGCAGGCGTTAGCGGTAGCAGGCTAAAAGCTAAGCTAGTCTCCAAAGCGCGTTAAGTTTTCGCTTCAAAACGAGTCAAACGAGTGCTCATGACCGTCAGAATGTGACTGAACAAAGTTTCACAAGCGAAGAGAAAGCAGACGACATCACTGATGAGAGGAAAGACTAATTCGTCGGTGTGGACGTAGTTCGGTTTTGTTAAACTGCAGGTCTCATCTGCAGCGAGTCTTATGGTGTGTTCACACAGAGCAGCGTTTTGAACCTCCAAAATGCTCCTCACGCACGCAAGTGGACGTACTTGTAAATGTAGCGTGTTCAAAACTGAACGCCAGAAGCCAGAAGCTGCTGGGTGTGTGGGCGGAGCTTACCGGTACACAGAGCCCTGCACACGGAGTCCTGGTCACTCCGCCAGGCGAGGAGGAGCTGTTTATATCCGTCTCTGTCGAGCAGACTTGACTGGTCGTGAAGGAATTGTCACGAACACACAGCTACAATGAGTTTCTCTTCCATAGTTCACGAGCTCGCGGGTCTTTTCTTTTTTTTTTGCGACAAACAATACGTCACATAGTGCGCGCGCACCCTCGTTTCCGCGTCACATAGGGACTCTCCCACTGCCCCCTCTCTTCTGCCCCCCGACTCTCCCTGATTGGTTGACACACCAACCAATCAGGTGGAGTTGAGCGGCGTTTGAAAAGTTTGAACCGCGAAATCTTCAACATGTTGAATGCTCGGTTTGGAGGTGGAAGCCGGTTCACGTGCACGAAAAAACGCTACTCAGCACGCTCCTCACGCACGCGACCTGACGCCAGACGCCAGGAGGTGGCTGGAAGTGCGTCCACCATTGATTTTACATGGAGGCTGGAAGCTGGAAGCTTGAAAACGCTGCTCTGTGTGAACACACCATAACTCGGTTTGTTTATTTTGCAACACGTGACGGAGTCGTTCTAACTAGCGGTGGGAACATCTATTCTAACTTGTTTAATCTGAAGAGTTTCCACTCGATAGAATATGATGAGAGTCAGAAGATGAAGAACAATAAAGTTTGAGCCAACGTTTCCCTGAAACTACGACGTAAACAAACAGCCCCAGCAGCGCTGCATGTTTTTTAAATTCAAAATAAAACAAATTCATCAGAAGAAAAAAAAAACACTGAATGAAAATGTGCAGAAAGACGAAAATAGTGTTTTAATATCTGCCCCTTGTTTAAAAAATACAAAATAACTACAAACAACAACCTTCACTTCACCTGCACCACACCTTCCCAACAACTTTGATTTAATCATATTTTAAAACATATAAATAGTTTTAGAAATGTTTATGGTGATATCAAGTCAACACAATCCTGTTTCCTGATTTACAACTCAGCTCCTTCAAACTAGTCCTAAATGGAGGTTTTACAAACATTTACATTCCCTTCAGGGTTTAATAACTTTAAACAAATTTTAATTGAATATTTGGGGGGTAATTTTTTTTTCAGTTTTATACATGACTTGTAAAATACTATGTTCAACCAAATCATAAAATTTTAATAATTTAAACTGATGAAATATTTGTTGGGTGACCATAGCACTTCCTACTAATAATTCTTGTAGCTCTTTAAAAACAAAACAAAAAAAAAACAGGGTTTGTAATAGTTTTACATGCTTTTCCCCAAACTTCAATACAACAGATTAAATATGGAACAATCATTACATTATTCAATATATTCAAAACTTTGTCATTCAAAAACTATTTTACTTTATACAGTAATGCAATTGATTTTGTTATTTTTATTCTTAAGTAATTTCCATGAGATTTCTATGTCAGCTTCTTATAAATAACAACACCCAAAAGTTTTATTTAATAATGTGTTTGTCTGTCATCTGTGTATGTTTCCCATACACAGACGAAATTCGTCTCTGCATTTAACCCAACCACCCCAGGTGGTGCAGTGAGCAGCCAGAGGGCGCTCAGGGAGCTGGAGAAATAGGTGTGCACTCATAGAAACCCCAAGGTGTGTAGTGGCCGGGACGCGAACCCGCGTCCTTCGGGTCCCAAGTCAAACGCCCTAACCACTACACCATCTTGGCTGAATTTCAATGCTGTAAATTTTAAAGATGTTTAAAGTTAAAACTATTAATATTGACACAGTTGAGAATTTTATGGCAAGAAAGTTCATGCTCAATAATCCACGTACCAAATCCAATAATTTTCAGTCGGGTCATCTGGACAGTTTCTTTTTATAGAAACTGGATGGAGGATGGAGGGTGAAACGTTTCTATAAAAAAGAAAGTGTCCAGATGACCCGACTGAGAATTATTGGGTTGAGAAGTTTATGTTTATTTGATGGTGATTTCCATCTTTTTGGAGGCTAAATACAAATACAAGGAGAACATTAATTTATTTGTATAGTTTTTTTTAGGCTTTTATATTGTTTATATCGATATCGAATTATATCGTTATCGACCGAAATTAAGAACTATATCGTGATAAAAATTTTGGCCATATCGTCCAGCCCTAGATGAGAATCAGATCTTCCAAATCGGAGGCCATGGTCCTCAACTGGAAAATGGTGGATTGCTCTCTTCAGTTCAAGGGTGAGGTTCTGCCTCAAGTGGAAGAGTTCAAGTATCTTGAGACTTTGTTCACTAGTGGGGGAAGAATGGAGCGTGAGCTTGGCAGATGGATTGGTGCAGCATCTGTAGTGTTGCAGACTCTGTGCTGGTCTGTTGTGGTGAAGAGCGAGCTGAGTTGTAAGGCAAAGCTCTCTGTTTACCGGTTGGTCTACGTTTCTACCCTCACCTATGAGCTCTGGGTGGTGACCAAAAGAATGAGATAGTGGATACAGGTGATTGAAATATTTCTGCCAAAGGGTAACTGGACTCTCCCTTATAGGGTGAGAAGTTTAGTTATCTGGGAGAGACTCGGAGTAGAACCGCTGCTCCACCAAATTGAGAGGAGCCAGTTGAGGTGGTTCTGGCATCTGGTAAGGATACCCCCTGGGTACCTCCCTAGGGATGTGCTTCGCGCATGTCCAACTGGAAGGAGTCTCCAGGGAAGTCCCAGGACATGCTGGAAAGACCATATCTCTTGGTTAGCCTGTAAACACCTTGGAGTCCTCCCAGAAGAGCTGGAAGAGGTGGTTCTGGAAAGAGATGTCTAATGCCTCATCCTCACCAAACGCATCCAAATGCTCCCAATGCTCTGTGTTTGCTGCTTACAACAGATGTCTGTCCCCACCGAACGTCTGCAGACGCGCAGTGGGAGGAGTGTGTCGTGGCTCCCTTCCCGGTCAGATCCGTGTTGTTTATGTACACTGGGCAGATAAAACCAGCTGTACGTGCCTCGTCAATACTTGTGTGTGTTTTCTACGAGCCGAACTGCAGCTCAAAAAGTATTTGTTGAGATTAAAACTTTTTTTTTTTTATGTTTGGGGAGATGTACAGCAGCAACTTTAAAAATGCCAGGTTTTCCTACCGGATGCTGTTTTCGTCCACAGAAAGTCCCGTCGTCGTTGCGTCATCACATAGCAGAGTCTCTCCCGAGTGGTTGCTGATAATCTGCGAGCAGAAGAAGCAGGACAAACCCAGCTTCTACAGTGGCTGCTGGCTGCGCGCGCGTGCGTGAAAAGGGGCTGCCGGGTCCTGCTGCGCTGCTTGAAATGCTGTAGATGCGCCGCGTCACGCCCCGCTGCTCCAAGATGCGCGGCCCCATAGACTTTCAATGTAAAGTGGCTGCTTCGGCTGCGCGAGATGCGTTTGGTGAGGATGAGGCATAAGCCTCTTGGCTCAAGCTGCTGCCCCCACTACCCAACTTCAGAACAAGTGGAAGATAATGGATGGATGATTGGTTGCTTAAAATGCAGCTGGACAGGTAGCTGGTCGATTTGTTATAAATGATCTGACAGAATCTGAAAATTCGATAATTTGTCTCTCAATTTTGACTTGATTCAGCAGAGTGACTGAATGTACTGAACCCCACTTTTAAAAATGTAATTAAATTCAGGATAATTAAATTTTTAATTTTCTTCAGATTTCCCTCTTCAGAGCTTGCCAGAGGGCGTCCATCTCATGCTGTCCTCTGCATACTCTGTCCTCACTCCAACTACTTCCATGGCCTCTCTAACTGCGTCCATATTATCTTTGGCTTTCCTATTTGTCTTTTTCTAGGCAGCTTTTCTAACATTCTTCTACCAATATACCCACTGTCCCTCCTCTGGACATGTCCAAACGATTAGTCTGGCCTCTCTAACTTTATCTCCCAGTTGTTCAACCTGTGCTGAACATCTGATGATGTAATTCTTCATCTTATCCATTTTTGTCACTCCTAAGGAGAACCTCAACATCTTCATTTCTGTTACTTCCAGTTCTTTCTCACTTTTTTTTGGTCAATGTTCCTGTCTCCAAAAAACACAGCCTAGCTGGTATCAACACTGTTTTTTAAACCATACATCCATCTTAACCTGCGTCTTCCTTTCTGGGTCACAGCTGTAACTAGTTCCCATATCCAGCAGTCACTCTGCGAGAGGCAGGGGACACCCTGGACAGGTCTCCAGTCCATCACATGGACACATAGAGATAAATGATAATTCATAGACTTAGTTGCAATTAATATTCCAATTAATTACAAAACTAAGGACAATTTATAGTTGCCAATCAGCCTAACAAGCATGTGTTTGGTCTGTAGGAGGAAACCGGAGTACCCGGAGAAAACCAATGCGTGCACAAGGAGAGCATGTAAACTCCACCTAGAAAGGCCCCTGGCTAAGATTTGATTTGGCAACCTTCTTTCTGAGAGGTAAATGGACTGTACTTATATAGCACCTTTCTTTCTTATCAAGATACTCAAAGCGCTTTACAACACAATCTGTGTCCTCATTTATCCATTCATACAGGACTCTACTACAACTCTACAAAGCTAATTTGAATCTGTAGTGATTAATCAGTGCTTTAGATCACATTCATACATCGATGGGACATACATTGGAGGCAATGAGGGGTTCAGTGTCGTGCCCAAGGACAATTGGGCTTGTGACTGCTGGTGAAATCGAACCCCCAATTGGAGGACGATGCTTCAACCACTCAGCCATAGCCGCCCAGGCGGTGGCAGCTCTAATCCAGATAAATGTCTAAATAAAAAAGTCTAAATGTAAACTAAAATACAAAGTATTTATTTTTGTTTTCAGATGAAGATACAAAAACAAAACAAAAAAACTTGCATGTGACCTTCCTGGAGCCTGGCAGACTAGAGGGTCTGGCACTGTCTGACCAGGTCCCAGCATGCAACTAGATGAAAAGGAAACAACTAATTAAAACTTACCATAGCTGTGTATAATTAGTTTATCCTACTGTTCCCTGAGCCACTGTACCAGATGTCCCCCTAAAGCTGAGTTAGCCTCACAACACCACAAGGACTTTAAATACAGGAACTTAAAGAGGAATATTTGAAACTAAAGTCAAAACAGAACTGCCAGCAAATAACTGATATCTTCCAGAGACTGGTAATTCTAGGTACATATGTCCGTATAAAATACTCTATATTCCAAAAAGGGTAGGAGTGAGCTTTTACTCCACTATTATAGTCGATGGACTCAGTCAAACCTTCATCAAGTATTAATCTTGCATGTACATATGTGGTCAGTTTGTTGATAATTCAGATAAATTTAGGACAGACCAACGTTTTCACAGTTGAAAACTTTAGTGAAGTTGATAAAGGCTATGTGTAACTTCTGTTGCTACTCCCCGCACTTCTCCATAATCAGACGCAAAGTGAAGATGATGTCAAGGATACACAAAACCTCCACAGTGGGCTGGATTGCCACTGAACAATTCAGACAGTCTAACATCCAGTTCATGGGGGACAGGAGGAGTTGAGTTAGGTACAGGAAGAGAAGCAGCAGTGTCTGGCTGGGGAAGCTGGGTGGAAGGAAGAAGGATGGACAATTTCTGGTTGATGCTGAACATCATTCCACCAAATTCCTCCAGATTGGACTGTCTGACGTGAAGTTGGGTAAATATCTGCTGAAGTGTAGATTTATTTTTGTCAATTCATTTGATTTTGGTGGCAAATGAGTGTTGAGGCTGTTCTCTCTCAGTCATGGTCTGGGCTGGCTTGTCTGGCTGGAGCATTCCATCACGATTATGACCTAAAACCTAGAGAGAACCAGACTCAGGGTAAACAGACTCAAACTTGAATATGATTGTAGTGATTTATTTATAGTGAATAATATGTATTATTTACAAGAGAGCCTGGAAAACCTGAGAAAGGAGGAAACAGGGTGAGTCCAGGAATGGTAAATGGACTGTACTTATATACTGTAGCGCCTTTCTATCTTATCGAGATACTCAAAGTGCTCTACACAACAATCTGTATCCTCATTTACCCATTCATACAGCACTCTACTAGATCTCTACAAAGCTAATGGAACAAATCCTTCTACAGATACCAATCAGAGCTTTATCACATTCATACACCGATGGGACACACATCAGAGGCAACGAGGGGCTCAGTGTCTTTCCCAGAGACAATTTGGCATGTGACTGCTGGTGGATTTGAACTCCCAACTCTTGCATTGGAGGATGACTGCTCTAACCACTCAGCCACAGTCTAGGGCTCGAGTAATCGACACATTGATTACTTTGACCTCTATCAAGTTTTTTAATTTCACGTCGAGTATTGTCATCACGTCGCAGTTACAGAACAGAAAATTAATAAACTTCCTGTTTGGAGTGCGTTGCGAACTGGTGTTACATTTTATTCTGTGACCACGTATATTGTGACCCAGTGGTGGGCTGTGCATTTCACACCTAGGCCTTCAGTAGTGCTCCGTCTGAAACAATCCAACCCCCAATAACTATTTTCCCCATATTTTTAGACCAATTTTTGGCTGATATATGACCGCTTCCATTCATTCTGATGGAAAAAAATGGAGCAGTACCACTTTCGGCCGCTATGGGCGCTAAAGGACCCTCTAGGCTTTTGACGACTAACAGTGTACCTGTGTACGGATATTTTAGAGCAAAAAAAAAAGTCCTGCTGGATGGACAGTGTGTGTGCGGCGCACATCATGCTGCAGTTTAAAGATAAAATTTAAGTGTTTAACTCCATTCCTGCATCATCCTGGGAGGCTTGACCAAGCTTCATAGAATAGAATAGAATAGAATAGAATAGAATAGAATAGAATAGAATAGAATAGAATATATCTTTATTGGCATCGTCATTGCACCGGAGCACAAAAACATTGCAATTGACGCACACACCGTCTTTGAGAAGGGGGACGTGTACACGCAGCCGCAGCAGAAATTAATCCGCGCCGCCACAATCAAATATGGAAAAAAAGGAAGGTTACAATAAGTAATCAGTGGTATTCAAAAAAGATTCTATCACATCTTGTCTTTCAGGACACTCTGTGTTACAGTAAAAAAAAACCACTCTACTAGCCAAGCACAGATAAGACAAATCACATGTTGCATTTTGGTGGCGAAGCAGTGAGATAAAGTCTGTGGGCACCGTCCAGATTAGAGCACAGTTCTGCAGATGGAAACAACCGGCCTTATCTGAAGCACACAAAGAGCTCTCGGGGGAAGGGGGGTGCGACAGTGGTTCTTCAGTTGCTCAGACTCCAGGAGAAATTTGTAGTCAACCTCTTTCAAGGTTGCTTGGGGTGTCCCGATTAGATTAGTTGATTTATTTGTCTTCAGGGCAGGCTTCGGTGAACTTTTACCGTAGCCTTGAGTCCAGGTGCTGTCTGAAATCCAATTTCTCCAAATTACGTGAAGCTTTCATCCGACCCGAGCTATGGGTCCATGTGTCCCCCCCCCCGGTGTAGTCCGCTCTGCTGCAAACAAGTCCCAAACCGCACCGCAGGTCTGCGGTCCTCAACGGCCGTTCCCACCGTGCGATTAAGCTCATACAGCAGCTGGTTCATTGAGGTCACAGCTCGGATCACAGACTCGTTCTGAGCAGGAAGCTTTGACAGCGCGTTGATCGCCGTGGAAGTCTTCCTGATTTTCCAGTAGCAGAGGCACCCACACAAGCCAAAAAGCAGCGCACCTGCTACCATAAATCCAATTATGAATAGGTCTTCCACGTCCTCGACCGAAAGAACGGTCAAACACATCATTTTCCATTCTCCCCAGGAATCCATGATGTATCCGGCCGCGTGCGTGTCCAAGGGGCACGCCGGTTCTCCTGGACCGGAGCGCTTTGTGGAAAAAATTTGATCGATAGAGGAAACAGCCCATGCCACAAAATCCATGTTCCAAATTGCTTCGAGCGAGCACTGAAGAGCTGCAGACGAGACAAAAGTAGCAAAAGCAGGGGAAAGAAAACTTGAGGGAAGGAGCGGAGCAGAGAAGCAGCTGCTACGCCAAGAGCCGGCAGCTCTGCTCCGTGATGGACAGAGAGCAACAGCTACAGGACAGATGCACGTGACGTTCCAGCAGGTCCTCGGATGGATGGATGGATGATTGGATGGATGGATGGATGGATGGATAATTGGATGGATGGATGGATGGATAAAGCGTGGACCTCAGTCAGTAAAGAATCCATCTGTCTGGGTTCAGGAAGGCAGGATGTTTGATGGAGCTGACGTGCAGGAGGAAGAGGAGGCAGTGCTCTGAGCGTTGCACCTGTTACCTACTCAGGAGTTGTCAGAACTCTTCACCAGCGACACAGAGGATGAAGAATTCAACGAGTTTGAATAAAAATAAATAAATAAATACTGTATATATTTTTTTGGTGTTAAAGGCACGGTCTGCGATCTGTGGAAAGCCCTGGCACTTAGGAAAATTTTGAACAGAGACCTTTCTCCCTCCTCCCCCTTGCACTCTGGGTGACCTGCAACTCCGCCTCCTTAGCTCCTCCTCCACAGCTTGGCCTCTCGTGAACGCGCATGCATGTAAACAGTTGTAATGGCGTTGGCGCAGTCACCAGAGGATGGACAATTTCCTTCTCAAATCTTTGCGTATTTGTAATAAAGTATCGTAAATTATGTATAACCCTTTCAATAAGTTATGTTGTATTACTTTGCTGCAGTGTGTGACATTTTATCTGTGTTACGCATCTAGAGTTTTGAAACATTGTCGATGGTCTTCAGACGAGGAATTTACACCCAGAGGGACCTACGGTATATACAAGCCCAAAACCAGAAAAGTTGGCACGTTGTGGAAATCGCAAATAAAAACAGAATACAATGACTTGCAAATCTTTTTCAACCTATATTCAATTGAACACACTGCAAAGACCACATACTTAACGTTCGAACTGGTAAACTTTGTTATTTTTTGCAATTATTAGCTCATTTGGAATTTGATGCCTGCAACATGTTTCAAAAAAGCTGGCACAAGTGACAAAGAAGACAGAGAAATTTGAGGAATGCTCATCAAACACTTATTTGGAATATCCCACAGGTGAACATGCAAATTGGGAACAGGTGGGTGCCATGATTGGGTATAAAAGCAGCTTCCTTGACATGCTCAGTCATCCACATAGAAGGATGGGGCGAGGGTCACCACTCTGTGAACAAATGCGTGGGCAAATTGTCGAACAGTTCAAGAACAACTTTTCTCAACGAGCTATTGCAAGGAATTTAGGAATTTCACCATCTACGGTCCGTAATATCATCAAAAGGTTCAGAGAATCTGGAGAAATCACTACACGTAAGGGGCAAGGCCGAAAACCAACATTGAATGCCCGTGACCTTCGATCCCTCAGGCGGTACTGCATCAAAAACCGACATCAGTGTGTAAAAGATATCACCACATGGGCTCAGGAATACTTCAGAAAACCACTGTCAGTAACTACAGTTCGTCGCTACATCTGTAAGTGCAAGTTAAAGCTCTACTATGCAAAGCAAAAGCCATTCATCAACAAGATCCAGAAACGCCGCCGGCTTTGCTGGGCCCGAGCTCATCTGAGATGGACTGATGCAAAGTGGAAAAGTGTTCTGTGGTCTGATGAGTCCACATTTCAAATTGTCTTTGGAAACTGTGGACGTCGTGTCTTACGGACCAAAGAGGAAAAGAACCATCAGGACTGTTATAGGCGCAAAGTTCAAAAGCCAGCATCTGTGATGGTATGGGGGTGCATTAGTGCCCAAGGCATGGGTAACTTACACATCTGTGAAGGCACCATTAATGCTGAAAGGTACATACAGGTTTTGGAGCAACATATGCTGCCATCCAAGCGACGTCTTTTTCATGGACGCCCCAGCTTATTTCAGCAAGACAATGCCAAGCCACATTCTGCACGTGTTACAACAGCGTGGCTTCGTAGCAAAAGAGTGCGGGTCCTCCCCTGGCCTGCCTGCAGTCCAGACCTGTCCCCCATTGAAAATGTGTGGCGCATTATGAAACGTAAAATACGACAACGGAGACCCCGGACTGTTGAACAACTTAAGCTGTACATCAAGCAAGAATGGGGAAGAATTCCACCTGAAAAGCTTCAAAAATTGGTCTCCTCAGTTCCCAAACGTTTACTGAGTGTTGTTAAAAGGAAAGGCGATGTAACACAGTGGTAAATATGTCCCTGTGCCAACTTTTTTGCAATGTGTTGCTGCCATTGAATTCTAAGTTAATGGTTATTTGCAAAACAAAATAAAGTTTCTCCGTTCGAACATTAAATATATTGTCTTTGCATTCTATTCAGTTGAATATGGGTTGAAAAAGATTTGCAAGTCATTGTATTCTGTTTTTATTTGCGATTTGCACAACGTGCCAACTTTTCTGGTTTTGGGCTTGTATATATATATATATATATATATATATATATATATATATATATATATAT
>JBBPBX010049922.1:10239-25174 GCA_038048925.1 Garcialebias charrua | reverse complement strand
TATACAAAAATGGTGAAAATGGACCATCTGAGGGAGTGACTGAGAGTTGTTCTGGTTCTCACCAGACTTTGTTTGGGTTCAAGCTGTTTTAAAAGCTGACACTGCCTCCCTAGACGTGGAGCGACTGTCATGAGGTGCTGGGGTCACTCTGACAATTTCAATGGGAAGTCTATAAAATCTGGTGATCAGGAAATCAACCTAAGCGCCAAATGTGATCTTGTTACATGGCACAAGCAATGCCTCTTGCACTACAAAAAGACGTTTCCACGTACCATAAATGGTAAACAAATGCCAAAAAATTGTGCACACTGAAAATGAAATGTTCTCTGGTGCACACCAAAATGAAAACACTGACTTTGAAAAAGTAATTAATTCCAGATAGCAGGAACATGAAAGGCAGTGGGATGCTGTGAACATTAAAAGGCACAAAAGCCTGAGCGTCGCTTTCCTGTGTTTCTTTAAGGCTTTCTCAATCCGGGCCATTCTAAATGGGATTCAATAATGTCCAGGTTGCTTGTTTGAAACTTCAAAGATTTCCTCACCAAACGGCTTAAGTCCAACACAGAGAGAACGGCAACACTGGCAACTCGTTAAATGTCATTGTGCACTTTATTACATTGTACTCTGCTTTCCTGCAGCTCCAAAGTGACTTCAGTCATGATAAAGAGTTGAACAAAATCTGCTCTTTACTGTTATTGGATACTCATAAACTCAGACATCACAAGACAAATGACCACTGTCTCAGGAGAGTGGACTGAGTCTGGTTAAACCTTTGAAATTTCCTCTGCTGACCAGGGAGAACTCAAGAGGCGAACTCATATGACAAAAAACAGCTTTATTCTAGTCACTCAAGAAGAGAGGGGAAACAACCGCAGGATGGCATTATTGGTAAACTCACAACTGGACTGTAGAAAATTCCCCCAGGATCAAACAAACCAAGAAATGGACATAAAATAAAGTACCGGTTGTGTCATGAGGTGGTATAAAGGAACCATATTCAGACTGAATCTCAGAAAAAAAGGTAAAGATAATTAACACTAGAAGTCCCAGAGAAGGGTCATTCAACATTTCTACCTTTGGAACCCAGAGACGGGTCGAGTGACCCGAAGGATTTTAGCTAACATCCTATAATGAGCTGTTAACAGGCGCTTTTGTTTTGTAAATAAGGCCATTACTGGCGCACCACAGGAGGGGGCACACTAATTTGACTAAGGCTGCGCTTTTTTGCGCAAGTGAACTTGGCTTCTAAATCCCCCGGTCCCTTTCAGTGGGCTACATATGTTGGTCCGTCACTTGACCTCAGGTCATGTGACCTATGTCGGTCCGTCAGTTTACCTCAGGTCATGTGACCTGTGTCGGTCCGTCAGTTGACTTCATGTCGTGTGACCTGTGTCGTTTTGTCAGTTGACCTCAGGTCATAAGACCTGTGTTGGTCCGTCACTTGACCTCAGGTCCTGTGACCTGTGTCGGTCCGTCAGTTGACCTCAGGTCATGTGACCTGTGTCGGTCCGTCAGTTGACTTCATGTCATGTGACCTGTGTCGTTGTGTCAGTTGACCTCAGGTCATGTGACCTGTGTTGGTACGTCAGTTGACCTCATGCCGTGTGACCTGTGTCAGTCCATCAGTTGACTTCATGTCATGTGACCTGTGTCATTGTGTCAGTTGACCTCAGGTCATGTGACCTGTGTTGGTACGTCAGTTGACCTCATGCCGTGTGACCTGTGTTGGTCTGTCAGTTGACCTCAGGTCATGTGACCTATGTCAGTCCATCAGTTGACCTCAGGTCATGTGACCTGTGTCGGTCCGTCAGTTGACTTCATGTCAAGTGACCTGTGTCGTTTTGTCAGTTGACCTCAGGTCATGTGACCTGTGTTGGTACGTCAGTTGACCTCATGCCGTGTGACCTGTGTCGGTCCGTCAGTTGACCTCAGGTCATGTGACCTATGTCAGTCCATCAGTTGACCTCAGGTCATGTGACCTGTGTCGGTCCGTCAGTTGACTTCATGTCGTGTGACCTGTGTCGTTTTGTCAGTTGACCTCAGGTCATGTGACCTGTGTTGGTCCGTCACTTGACTTCAGGTCATGTTACCTGTGTCGGTCCCTCAGTTGACCTCATGTTTTGTGACCTATGTTGGTCCGTCAGTTGACCTCATGCCGTGTGACCTGTGTCGGTCCGTCACTTGACCTCAGGTCATGTGACCTGTGTCGGTCAGTCAGTTGATCTCAGGTCATGTGACCTGTGTCGGTCCGTCAGTTGACCTCAGGTCATGTGACCTATGTCAGTAAGTCAGTTGACCTCATGTCATGTGACCTATGTCGGTCCGTCAGTTGACCTCATGTCGAGTGACCAGTGTCGGTCCATCAGTTGACTTCATGTCGTGTGACCTATGTCGGTCCGTCAGTTGACCTCAGGTCATGTGACCTGTGTCGGTCAGTCAGTTGACCTCAGGTCATGTGACCTGTGTCGGTCCGTCAGTTGACCTCAGGTCATGTGACCTGTGTCGGTCCGTCAGTTGACCTCATGTCGTGTGACCTGTGTCGGTCCGTCAGTTGACCTCAGGTCATGTGACCTGTGTCGGTCCGTCAGTTGACTTCATGTCATGTGACCTGTGTCGTTGTGTCAGTTGACCTCAGGTCATGTGACCTGTGTTGGTACGTCAGTTGACCTCATGCCGTGTGACCTGTGTCGGTCCGTCAGTTGACTTCATGTCGTGTGACCTGTGTCATTTTGTCAGTTGACCTTAGGTCATGTGACCTGTGTTGGTCCGTCACTTGACCTCAGGTCATATGACCTGTGTCGGTCCCTCAGTTGACCTCATGTCATGTGACCTGTGTTGGTCCGTCAGTTGACTTCAGTTGTGTGACCTGTGCTGGTCCGTCACTTGACCTCAGGTCATGTGACCTGTGTTGGTCCGTCAGTTCACCTCAGGTCATGTGACCTGTGTCAGTCCGTCACTTGACCTCAGGTCATGTGACCTGTGTCGGTCAGTCAGTTGACCTCAGGTCATGTGACCTGTGTCGGTCCGTCAGTTGACCTCAGGTCATGTGACCTATGTCGGTACGTCAGTTGACCTCATGCCGTGTGACCTGTGTCGGTCCGTCAGTTGACCTCATGTCGAGTGACCAGTGTCGGTCCATCAGTTGACTTCATGTCGTGTGACCTATGTCGGTCCGTCAGTTGACCTCAGGTCATGTGACCTGTGTCGGTCAGTCAGTTGACCTCAGGTCATGTGACCTGTGTCGGTCCGTCAGTTGACCTCATGTCGTGTGACCTGTGTCGGTCCGTCAGTTGACCTCATGTCGTGTGACCTGTGTCGGTCCGTCAGTTGACCT
Organism: Garcialebias charrua; assembly: GCA_038048925.1. Lineage (NCBI taxonomy): Eukaryota > Metazoa > Chordata > Actinopteri > Cyprinodontiformes > Rivulidae > Garcialebias > Garcialebias charrua. The sequence goes on along the minus strand of JBBPBX010049922.1, from coordinate 21,840 downwards.
TAGGTCATGTGACCTGTGTTGGTCCGTCACTTGACCTCAGGTCATATGACCTGTGTCGGTCCCTCAGTTGACCTCATGTCATGTGACCTGTGTTGGTCCGTCAGTTGACTTCATGTTGTGTGACCTGTGCTGGTCCGTCACTTGACCTCAGGTCATGTGACCTGTGTTGGTCCGTCACTTGTCCTCAGGTCATATGACCTGTGTTGGGCCGTCAGTTCACCTCAGGTCATGTGACCTGTGTCAGTCCGTCACTTGAGCTCAGGTCATGTGACCTGTGTCGGTCCGTCTGTTGATTTCATGTCATGAGACCTGTGTCATTGTGTCAGTTGACCTTAGGTCATGTGACCTGTGTTGGTACGTCAGTTGACCTCATGCCGTGTGACCTGTGTTGGTCCGTCAGTTGACTTCATGTTGTGTGACCTGTGCTGGTCCGTCACTTGACCTCAGGTCATGTGACCTATGTTGGTCCGTCACTTGACCTCAGGTCATGTGACCTATGTTGGTCCGTCAGTTCACCTCAGGTCATGTGACCTATGTCAGTCCGTCACTTGACCTTAGGTCATGTGACCTGTGTCGGTCAGTCAGTTGACCTTAGGTCATGTGAACTGTGTCGGTCCGTCAGTTGACCTCAGGTCATGTGACCTATGTCGGTACGTCAGTTGACCTCATGCCGTGTGACCTGTGTCGGTCCATCAGTTGACCTCATGTCGAGTGACCAGTGTCTGTCCATCAGTTGACTTCATGTCATGTGACCTATGTCGGTCCGTTAGTTGACCTCAGGTCATGTGACCTATGTCGGTCAGTCAGTTGACCTCAGGTCATGTGACCTGTGTCGGTCAGTCAGTTGACCTTAGGTGATGTGACCTATGTCGGTCCGTCAGTTGACCTTAGGTCATGTGACCTGTGTCGGTACGTCAGTTGACCTCATGCTGTGTGACCTGTGTTGGTACGTCAGTTGACCTCATGCCGTGTTACCTGTGTCGGTCCGTCAGTTGAACTCAGGTCAAGTGACCCGTGTTGGTCCGTCAGTTGACCTCATGTCGTCTGACCAGTGTCGGTCCGTCAGTTGACTTCATGTCATGTGACTTGTGTCATTTTGTCAGTTGACCTCAGGTCATGTGACCTGTGTTGGTCCGTCACTTGACCTCAGGTCATGTGACCTGTGTCTGTTCGTCACTTGATCTCATGTCATGTGACCTGTGTCGGTCTGTCAGTTGACTTCATGTTGTGTGACCTGTGTTGGTCTGTCACTTGACCTCAGGTCATGTGACCTGTGTTGGTCCGTCACTTGACCTCAGGTCATGTGACCTTTGTCGGTCCGTCAGTTGACCTCATGTCATGTGACCTGTGTCGGTCCGTCAGTTGACCTCATGTCGTGTGACCTATGTCGGTCCGTCAGTTGACTTCATGTCATGTGACCTGTGTCTGTCCGTCAGGTGACGGACAACAATAGGTCAAGCATGTTTTAGAACACAGCAATGGGCCACCTGCATGTGCCGGCACGCACCGTATATACATGCGCCAAGGACAAGGAGAGAGACAGTACTTGTAAGCAAAATAATTTATTTGACAGAACATCAAAGTTACAGGATAGTCAGCACAGCAGAATAAGACAATTTTATGCATAAAATTGTTCTGGAGCAGACAAAGCTTTCCGTTCAGTGGATGTCCCAAAATGTTCAACTGTGAGATAACTTCAGGGTCTGTTATGTGTGAATTCAGGTCAGGGCCTCTCTTCTGACTAAGGGGGGAAGTGCAAGCAGAGTCTTACTTACCTGGTGGAAACATTGGAATGCAGTTTGTGCAGTCTGGTGTGGTGGGGGTGTCTGAGTTGTGTGCACGCATATTTATAACAAAAGGCAGTTAATGGCCCACTAATGTGGACCCACTAATGGCCCACTAATGGTTGGTTTGGACTAAGGGTCTTTTGACCCTCTTTCAGGACTTCTGGGGGGAGGTCGAAAATCCTGGGACTTCTAGTCTCGGTTGCCAATGTCATAATTTCTCTCAGCCTGCGATAGCCATCGTGAGAAGAAATGGTAAATGGAGCTTACATATATAGTGCTTTCCAGCCCCCTATGAGGGACCCTAAAGCACTTCACAGTACCAGCCATCCACCCATTCATACATACATTCATACACCGGTAGTGCTAAACAGCCATGTAAGGCACCAGCCAGTCCTACCGGGAGCAACTCAGGGTTAAGTGTCTTGCCTAGGGACACAACGAGGTATGCAGTTACCAGGGATAGAACCTGGGACCTTCCGGTCCTGAGCCGGCTGCCCTACCTCTATACATCTTGTCCCCCAAAAGAAGGCACAAGGATGGACCTTGTTGTCACTGGGATAAAGTTGAGATAGAACTAAGTCCATCCCAGTGTCTGAGGCATTTACCTCTAGAATGAACTGGCGATTTGGGTCAGGATGGCATAGGACTGATGTAGACGAAAAAAGTCTCTTAAGCTTGCCAAAAGTGGCGTCTGCCTCGGGGTTCCATTTAAAGATATGGTTAATAGAGGTTAGTTGAGAGAGAGGTGCTACGATGCGGCTGTAGTGTCTAATGAATCGCCTATAGAAATGTACAAATCCCAGAAAACGCGGAAGTTGTCTTCTATTTTCTGGAACTGACCATTCTTCTACTGCTCTGGTTTTCTCGGGGTCTGTTCTGTAACTACCACCCTCAAATCTGAATCCCAGGAAGGATGCTGATGAGACGTGAAATTCACACTTCTCTCCTTTCACAAACAACTGATTTTCGTAAAATATTTGAAGGATCCTTCGTACGTGTTTAACATGTTCAGTTTTGTCTAGGGAATAAATGAGAATGTCATCTAAATAGACAAAGATGAAGTCACTAATAAAATATTGTAGTACATCGTTGACCAACGCTTGGAAAACAGTAGGTGCATTAGTTAAGCCAAACGGCATTACTAAATACTCAAAATGTCCGAGTGGTGATCTGAATGCGGTCTTCCACTTATCCCCCTCCTTAATCCGTACCAAATGGTAAGCATTCCTGAGGTTTAATTTTGAGAAGATGGTGGCAGACTGGAGCTGTTCATATATGGAATCGATTTGAGGTAAAGGGTACTTATTCTTTATGGTTATATTATTAAGACCCCTATAATCAATACAGGGACGTAGGGTCTTGTCCTTCTTTTCCACAAAGAAGAACCCAGCCCCTACAGGAGAGGTAGAAGGACGTATAAAACCTGATTCAAGGGATACTTTGATATATTTTCTCATGGACTCTCTCTCAGGTCCAGACATGTTGTACAATCGACTTGCTTGTAATGTGGCACAAGGAAAGAGGTCGATTGCACAATCAGAAGGTTGGTGATGAGGTAGAGACAGGGTACATTGCTTGCTGAATACCGGAGCCAAGTCGTGATAAGCAGGGGGAATGGCAGAGGCATCAATCTCTTCAAGCAGTATAGTTTCAACAGGCTGACTAGGGACAACGGAACATAGGCAGTGCTTTAAACATTTGTCACTCCACTTTTCTATTCTCCTCAATTCCCAGTTAATAATTGGATTGTGTTCCTTTAACCAAGGATATCCAAGAATAAGTTGGGAAGTAGGAGATTGGAATACATAAAATTCATCTTGTGATGATTTCCTGAAATGATTAAATGAAGCCCAAAAGTCTTAAAATTGATCTGGGCTAGTCTCCCCAGTAACCCCAAATATAGAGATGGGCAGAATCTCTTGAGTGGGTAGAGACAAATCTTGGAATAGGTTTAAGCTAATCAAATTCTGTTCCGCACCAGAATCCACCAGAGCTGGGACTGGAAGATGGTTTTGGTAGATCTGGATAAGCGTGGGTAATAAAATCTACAGGCGGGGGAGAGAGCAGAAGTACCCACCAATATCACCCTCTTTGTTGGCGGGAATTTTCGTTTCACTGGAATGGACAATTTGCCAGATAGTGCCCAGAATTTCCATAGTAAAAACAAGTATTATTGTCCCTACATCTTTGTTTCTCCTCAGGAGACAGGTGAGTTCAACCTACTTGCATAGGTTCAGGCTCTGGGAGTGTGAGAAAACGTCCTACAGACACTGTAGGGTGAGGAGGTGAATCGGAAGGTCTTTCTCCTTGGGACTTGTAGTTCTCAAATGAGTTCTTGTAGGTGCTGGGCTCACCTGATGACGTAGCGAACCCGGAAGTGGAGCGACAATGGTTGTTGTAGTCCTTCTCTCTTCTCTGCTCTCGGATACACTTGTCAATAGCCACCGCTAGGTCGATTAATTGTCAAAACTTTCAGGTTCGTCTCTAGCAACGATCTGATCTTTGATATGATCGGATACAGAATATAAAAAGGTACCTTGAAGTGCAAGGTCATTCCGTCCGGTCTGGGCCGCGACGATGCAAAACTCCAAGAAGTATTCGGCAACAGGACAACCTCCCTGATGAAGGCCAAGGAGCCGTTTTACGGCGTTGGGTCGCTGCAATGGCTGATAAAAGATTCTTCTGAACTATTTTAACAACGTATCAAAAGAGACAAGATCAACATCAGCTGAGGAGGAGTAACAGATATATATCGTATATCATGATTTATCATAAATATATTGAGATGTAAATTTAGGTCCATATCACACAGCCCAAGCTGACACGCCTTTGCAACATTGCGGGAACATCAGGGGCAGTGCCACTGGATTGGCAGACTGGGATGGTGGTTCCCCTGTTCAAAAAGGGGAACCGGAGGGTGTGTTCCAATTATAGGGGTATCACTCTCCTTAGCCTCCCTAGTAAGGTCTATTCAGGGGTACTGGAGAAGTGAGTCCTATCGTTGGTCGAACCTCAGATCCAGGAGGAAGAATATGGGTTCCATCCTTGCCGTGGAACACTGGATCAGCTCTTTACCCTCACTAGGGTCCTTGAGGGGTCATGGGAATTTGCCCATCCAAGCTACATGTGTTTTGTGGACTTGGAGAAGGCATTCAACCATGTTCCTCGGGGTACATTGTAAGGGGTGCTCCATGAGTATGGGATTGGAGGCCCGTTGATACAGGATGTTCAGTCCCTATTCAAGGGTGCGAGAGTTTGATTCACATTGCCGGCAGTAAGTTGACCCCTTCAGAGTGGGAGTTGGACTCCACCAGGGCTGCCCGTTGTCATAGATTATGTTCAGAACTTTTATGGACAGAATTTCTCAATGCAGCCAGCTGGTGGAGGGTTTCAAGTTAGGTGGCCTCAGGATTCCATCTCTGCTCTTTGCAGATGATGTAGTCCTGTTGGCGTCATCGTGCCGTAATCTTCAGCTCTCACTGGAGCAGTTCACAGCCAAGTGTGAAGCGGCTGGGATGAAAATCAGCACCTCCAAATCTGAGGCCATAGTCCTCATCCGGAAAAAGGTGGACTGCTCTCTTCAGGTCGAGGATGAGGTTCTGCCTCAAGTGGAGGAGTTCAAGTATCTTGGGGTTTTGTTCACGAGTGAAGGAAGAATGGAGCTTGAGATTTAAAGATGGATTGGTGCAGCATCTGTAGTATTGCAGACTCTGTACCGGTCCGTTGTGGTGAAGATATAGCTGAGCTCAAAGGTGGGCATATGACCGCTAGGTAGCGCTAATGCGATAATCCGCTTACAGCGGACCTAACATTTTTGTCAGCGTAACAGCGGTTTGACTAACTTTTATAATTCATAAGCAGATTTGCACTATTTTTATTTAAAATGCAGTACCGTTAATAACTAATTATCTATCAGTAAAAACGAAAAAACTTATTTACAGGCCCGGACGACTGCTAACAGACCATATCCTGTCAGCGCCGGATGTGGTCCGTGACAAAAAAGCGTCCCCTCAGTCTCTTTGCTAGAGCGAGCGCTCTCAGTTAGCAGCCAGTGTGTTACTCTGCAGCCTTATTGCTTGTTTTCGAAGAGTCAGACGAAGAGTTTTTAACATGGAGGGTGAACTTATGGATGTTTCTCAGCGGCCTACGCGACGCGTCTGGATTTTAAAAAGTATTTTGCCATTTGCCCTCTTCAAAATGGCGGCCGCGACGGCCACAGAAGATAAGGACTTTCCATGAAAACACGGTAAAAACAATTATTTCTTTGCTGAGAAAAAATATATTTCTTAGCTGACTTTATAGCACAAGGTTTTTCTGAGCTTAACCGGTTCAAATGGTCAAATCTGTTGGATTAAAAAAAGTATTTCGCCATTTGCCCTGTTCAAAATGACGGTTAGCATGTTAGCATTAGCATCCGCTAGCATTGCTAATACATAAGTGCTTTTGAAATTGCGGACCTAAATAAATCCATAAGTGCTTTAGAAATAGCAGAACTAATTTTTGGATTAGCGCTGCCCAGCACTGGCTGAGCTGTAAGGTAAAGCTCTCCATTTACCAGTTGGTCTATGTTCATACCCTCACCTATGGTCATGAGCTCTGGGTAATGAAAGAAAGAATGAGATTGTGGATACAGGTAGTTAAAATGAGTTTTCTCCGCAGGGTAGCTGGAGTCTCCCTTAGAGATAGGGTGAGAAGTTCAGTTATCTGGGAGAGAATTGGAGTATAACCGCTACTCCTCCATGTCGAGAGGAGCCAGTTGAGATGGTTCAGGCATCTGGTAAGGATGTCCCCTGGGTGCCTCCCTTGAGAGGTGCTTCGGGCATGTCCAACTGGGAGGAGACCCTGGACATGCTGGAGAGTCTATGTCTCTCGGTTGGCCTGGGGACGCCTTGGAATCCTCCCATAAGAGCTGGAAAAGGTGGCTTTGGAAAAAGATGTCTGGGCCTCCCAACTCAAGCTGCTGCCCTCGCAGAATAAGCGGAAGATAATTGATGGGTGGATAAATTTAAATTTGCCTGCCTGCTAATCATCTGCTTCCAGCACCCTTGGGTCCTCAACAAGGATGTAACGGAACGCTAAAATCACATTTTCGGTTTGGTTCAGTTACAAGGAGGCCTTGGTTCAGTTAATTTTTGGTACAAAAAAGACAAAATGAAGACTTTCAAAATGCTTATTTTGAAAATATGCCAAGTAAACAATAAATTTGTATAAAAATAAATAAAAGCAACCCATTTGGATGATATTTTAAATAAACGGCACTCTTTACAATAAATAAACTATACTAACAATAATTAAAATCTTAATAAATACAATAACAGTCAGAACCAGAACAATAAGCAGCAGCAGACCATTTACAATCTAACTAATCAAGTTTTAAGTTTTTGGCCAAAAAGACCAACTTGTCCACATTTTCTGCCAAAAGCAAAGATCTAGTTGCAGTGGAGAAAACCACTCACTAACATCAGGTATCAGGAATAAAGAGGTAGAGCTTTGCTAATTTTGCAGTGTGGCTTTATTTGGCCTCATTACTCACAACCTCTTTGTGGACCTGCTCCCACCTATCCCTGGAAAAGTTCAGAGATCAGTCATCACAGACTTCTTAGCTGGAGGTGATCTCTGGTGGATTTCCCTGTAGAGGAAGAAGATTCAGCTGCTATATCTGTCCCAGACTGGAAATAAAACACAAAGAGGTAAAAAAAACAAAAAAAAAACGAGTTAATACGATTATAAATTCAAATTAAAAAAAGTTAATTAGATAATAATAAAATAGCAATACCTCTTCTTGAACGGTTGTTATGGGGTCGTTGAATCTCTCAGTCATCATCATCATCAGGGCAGGGCTTTAAACTGGTCCAGGGCTAGTTGACAATATCAGTTTTAGCTTTTTCATAAAGTGCTGAACTTTTTGACTGAACTGTTGATGAGGTTCAATAACTTTAAAGCCGGCGCATTGACAACATTTGGACGTAGATCCAGAGATTTAAAAACTCCTACAGTTTGTGTTATTGCTCTGGACTGATCTGAATGATCTGATAAAGGTTGTTTAAATGTTGCTGTTCAGTCTTTGCAACAACCTGCTTTTCTTCCTTTTAGAAGAGACGTTCACATTCGGATGATGTCGTTTCAAGTGCGTTAACAAGTTAGACGCGTTGCCTGTGGCAGATCCAATCTCTGTGAAACAATATCGACACACAGCTTTGGATTTGTTCACTTCTTTTAACAAGAACGCCATAATGTTCCCAAACAGGAGACTGTAACAACAGTGTTAATAAGTGTACGCTTAATTTGTTTATGTCTATGACCGCGACGAGATGCTAGGCTGCTAAATGCTATGTGCTGCAAGATAATAGTGCCGTAATGAAACACACTTAGGAATTTTAGTTCCGCTATGGATAATCTCTCAATAAAATTTAACGAGTGAAAAAATGACCAAAACGGTACGCATGTGTACTGAACCGAACGTGCCGAACCAAAATGGTTTGTACACTTACATGTACCGTTACACCCCTAGTCTTCAACCAACCACCCATCCATTCATCCATCATCTTTACCGGCTTCTTCCATTTTGGGTCACGAGGTTGGCGGTGCCCATGTCCAGCAATCTCTGTGCGAGAGGCAAGGGACATCCTGGACAGGTCTCCAGTCCATCATAGGGAGACATAGAGACAAACGACAATTCACTCCCTCACTCACACCCAGAGACAATTTAGAGTTACTGATCAGCCTAACATGCATGTTTTTGGTCTGTGGGAGGAAACTGGAGTACCCAGAGAAAACCCACGCATGCATAGAGAGAAAATGCAAACTACACAGAGAATGGCCCCCAGACCAGGATTTTGACCGGGAACCTTCTCACTGAGAGGCAACAGCTCTACCAACTGCCTCACTGTGCTGCCCCAACCAACCAACCATTCTACACAATTTGTTACAAAGTTTGGCATTCTCCAAATGTACTGCTTTGCATCATGGTAAACATTTCCACCTTGGTCTTATGTGTTCAAAGAACATTGTTTCAGAAGAATAATGGTTTTAAATGAAAATGTATAAAGTCATGCTGGCTTACTGACTCTAACTAGCTATATTATTAAAAATGATCATTTTGATATTTGCAAACAAAACACTAAAACTTGGCAAACTTTGAAAGCTGAAGCTTTAAATGCATGCATACAATTTAATAAATAACAATTCTCTGGCTTTAAAATGCAACTGTCTCTAAGCCGCACTTATTAAATATGAGATAAATTATAATTTTGTACATGAATAAGACGTTCGAACTATTTAGTCACGGGCATCCACATTCATCGTTGGGATCAGGGCCCAGCCAGCTCTGACACTGTGCAGCTTTCTTGTTGTGCCAGCAGATGGCATTTCACATATATAGCGTGCTTTCAACACATGCTCAGACTGCAGGATCGTCATGAGTATCCATGAAGCTTCGATGACTCATGCTTACAAACATCATACCTTCAAAATGAACACAATAACTATCTAAGCATAATCACTGGACAGAACAGTGCAAAACACCTGCACAACTGAAATTATTTAAAAATTATTTACTGGTAAATATCACCAAGAAGTCTTATCAAGGTTATGCGACTGGAAGTCAAATGGTACTGGTAAATATTCATTAAATTAGTACCATTAATTTTCATTGGTAAACACTTTTGTTAGCAACTGTTTTTAAATGTACTTTCAAAATAAATTTGATGTTATTCTCCTAAGTAGAGCTCATATGAGGATAAGGAGGATAGAAGGGGGAAGAGCCCCCTCCCTCCTGTTGTTCCCTCCATTCTGTGTGGAACCTAAATGGCATATTGCTACTTAAACACATATTTACCATACACAGAAATATATTTAAAACTTTAATTTAAATATGTATCAGTCTTGACTGACTGACTGCTTTAAAAATAAATCTGACTTCACTTCTCCACTGCTGAGCTCTCATGACAGAAAGGGGAAGGGGGAAGAACCCTCCGGTTCACTGTCTTCTTTACTCCATTTCTTGCATCCGGATGTGACTTTAAATTGAGATCTCGATATTTAAACGCATATTTACCTACACAGAAATACTGTATGTCACACAGAAAGAATTAAAAAACTTTTATTAAAACATGCTCCAGACTTGACTGGTTTTGCGTCTCCAATCCTGACCATCGACATGATGTTGATGCAGCTTACATGCAGCTGTTTCCTTCTCGACAGCCGATCGCGTTTAACATGAAAGCCACGTCATAAGAATTTCTCATTGCGTTTTCCATTATCGCTGAACAAATGAACAGGTCTGGTATGAAGTGCAAAATACGATAAACAACACGGGAACAATCTGAAGAAATTATTTCACGACTATCTTGGGGGGTGGTCCTCGAGAGTACCTCGTTGGTCATTCTGGTATTACTTCTGGTCACATGATTACAGAGTGGGTGGAGTTATGGTTGGTAAACCGTGAGCAAAATACCTTGTACATCTAATTAGCTGAGGTCATTCTCTCTATGTCATAACCGCTTGCTCCCACGAGAGGCAGGATTGCTAGGAGTCACCTGTGCCTGGATATGTCAAAGAAAAATGTTAGTCAATGGCAGGAAATTTCCAAGAGACAGCGGGAAGTCTTTCAAAATAAAAACAATTTTTTTAGTAAATTAAGAAAAAAAAAGAAGAAAAAAAAAACATAAATAAGATGCTCCTGCATATACATCATGGGGAACAAAGTGTGAGAAAAAAGTAGCAGCTTGTACACTGACAATTACGGTAATTTATTTCTGCATTCTAAGCTAAAAGAAAACTAAAGTAAAAATAAAATATTGCAGTTTTGCATGAAAATATTTATTTAATATCTTTGTCAATAGAAAGACTATTTTGGACAAATGTCTCTTCTACTATTTCAAACAAATCAGTCACACTCATTTACGCAGATGAATAACAAACATGTTTCTTTATTAGTGTGTTACACTTTGAAGAGAATTAGTCACTGACAAAGTGATTGTCCTCTTTTTGTGAACAATGAATTTAAATGAGAGTTGTTTGGGACACGTATATTCAGACAAGTGAAAGAGGGGGAAATATTACAATTACAGAAATCAGTTACTGTATAGTCAGAAAGTTGTGTCACCTAAAAGTCTTTGTTGATGAGCTGGTCACCTCTGGGACCTGCTTTCAAGTCCCAGCATCTTATGTCACCTCCATCAATAGGAACTCACTGATGGGCATCACAGCCTCGAGCCACTCTACAGTCTCCCCTAAACGCCACCTTCCTCCCCAGCCCCCAAATCCCATACACATCAACCTTCAATCTTCATCCTTCTTTTCCCCCAGCTTATTGATTTTCTATGTTCCCTTTCTCCCACTCATCTCTCTGGTCCTCCAGCTCTCCCCATTTTCTCAAAAACACCCTCTATAGTTTGACTTACCCTTCCAATATATTTCTGTTCCTTGTTTTCTCCTGCTCTTTGTCTTTTACTCTCTTTCTTGATCTTATCAGAGTTTCTCCTCTTTGACAAGGTCGAAACCTCAGCCATGCTTGGAGCTGCTTAAGGTTCGTAAATGGAGACGTAATGTAATAGAGTGGCAGGGTAATAGAATCTAAAAGGGCTGGGTCTGATCTCGTTAGAAAGGGCTGGCTTGGAAACGTTCCATCCGGGTCCCCGAGGGTCTGGATGGAGGATTTGTTCAAGATTTCACTTTGTGTTGTATGGAAAAACAATCTTAGTGATAAAACATGCCCCATGTCCCACAGATACGGACCTGAGAAGACATATAAATGGCTATATGCAGTCGTTTTTGGGGATATTGGCTAAAATTTGGTGTGGTAGAAGCTCAA
>JBBPBX010049922.1:0-10162 GCA_038048925.1 Garcialebias charrua | reverse complement strand
AACCTCAGCTCGAATATATCTCATTAAAATTTAACTACAGAAACGACAAAAAAAATGTGTTAGCTGAATATACAGTATATTAGTGCTTCTGAGTTTACTGTTTTTGAAGAACTGATTACAAATCAGATTATTTTACACGTGCTTAGCAAGGATTTTCTGAGGGGCAATCTTTTAAAACCCAGAGTGGACCTACAAAATGCAACTTGTTCAGTAGCACAGTTGGTAAATCAACCTGCGATTGGTGCAGAGATACTTTTCTCGAAGCTGGTTCGAATCTCACTTGGTGCGGTTAAAACTTATTTTACTTTTGTCTTTTATTGGATAAAATAAAAAGGAGTTTCACAAACTCCTTCCTTTTAATCTCAGTCCTCGTTTTTTTATCCAATAAAAGACAAACGTAAAATAAGTTTTAACCGCACCGAGTGAGATTCGAACCAGCTTCGAGAAAAGTATCTCTGCACCAATCGCAGGTTGATTTACTAACTGAGCTACTGGACAAGTTGCATTTTGTAGGTCCACTCTGGGTTTTAACAGATCGCCCCTTATAAGCTGATTTGTAATCAGTTCTTAACAAACAGTAAACTCAGAAACACTAATATATATACATGTATTCAGCTAACTAATATATTTTAGCGGCGTCCCTTCTCTTTCCACACACACCAAGCGGCACACAAGAACTTCCCACCCACTTCAAGAGAACGCCCCACCCACTTCAAGGCCGGCAAACCTGAAGGCTAGACCGTCCCATTTCAGCAGTTTCGCTCAGCCCACCCGGTCTTGTGAGTGCGTGGCCTACTCGGCCCAGCTAGGCTGGGTCCTCATGAGGACGCAGCCCCTGAATTGAGACACAGCCAAGGAGTCCTATCAGGGGCAGGCGGCCAATAGGGAGCGCTAGGGTGCCGCCCCACTGGAACTTCTGAAGCTATTCACCATTTTACATTGAAGACTTAAATTTTTTAAATAAAAATGAAATAATAAACTAAAAATATTTCAAAATATATGCATATGTTTTTAGTTGTGTAGGATAAATATTTTACGAGTAATGATGAGTTATATTGTTTGTTTCAAAAACGTTTTCTGATTGGTGACGTATTTCCGGTCCTGGGGGCGCATTAATCTTATCCATAGACTCTCGTTATAAATGGCGCATGCGCAGTTATTCCACGACATTACAAAACAATGGGAAGATGCTGGGCGCAGATTTCAGCGCCCTGGACACGTCCAACGTGAGCTCTACCTGTAACAGGTATAAACACTTTGATTATTTTGTAGTGAAATTCTTGCTAAAATATGTATTATAGTTGTCCTGCAGTGTGTGGTTTATAAGCGCCCTCTACTGGTTGGCTATAAATATGACGTAAAACCGGAAGTTCCCCACAGTTGGTCAGCTCTCTGCTGTGGTAAGTCATACAGTTCGGTTATTTTACAAAAGTATCATTAAGTATGCTACAAAGCTAATGTGAAATTTATCATAATATACAGTTTATTGTAATATACAGTTATGCATCAACATTGTGTTGCTACATAACCGTTGATAGAAAACTGTTGATACAAGTTTGGTTTTGTATGAGTTGCTCATAAGAGAATAAATTCATAAATGCTACTTTCTCTAGATGGCCACACCAGTAGAGGAGCTAACTACAGTTTCTTTGTGCTGTGAACCACTCATTTTGCAGGTAATTTGTTTTATAAAATGTTCAGAGTTAAGTCCGTTATGTTAACGGTTATATCTTGTACAGTAACGGCTGGTTGTTGCCATGACGACACAACGTTAACTGCTATTTTTTTGTGAACCACCAGAGGGTGCTGTTAAGACAATTTAATATTTCATTTTGACGGCTGCCTGTCTTTAATTTTCTAATTTCTTATTTCATTTATGACACAACGTGAACTGTTATTTTTTTGTGAACCATCAGAGGGCGCTGTAGAATAATTTAATATTTCATTTTGACCGCTGTCTGTATTTATTTTTCTATTTTCTTATTTCATTTATAAAAACTAATAAAAAAAGAGAAAAAGGATGTTAAGATAAAATAGGGTTAAAACCAGGATGTTAAGCTAAAATAGGGTTAAAACCAGATTACATTAAATCCATGTTAATTTTAAAACCACTATACGATCATATGTTAAAAAGAGTACAGTATTGTCTGAAATTGTTGTAAGAAAAGTTTTACACACAGTTGGTCAGCTCTCTGCTGTGATGGCCACACCAGTAGAGGAGCTAACTACAGTTTCTTTGTGCTGTGAACCACTCATTTTGCAGTAAAGTTCCACTTCATCCAACCCACTGGCCTCTGAGAGTGTGATTATGACAGGACGGGTCCACAACTGTTACAATGGTGCCGTGACTCAGGACTTCAATCAAGAACATCGAACCTGTAGCCATCCTGTCTGCTGTATCACTTCTTGGAGGCGTTGGTTTGCAGTGTTTTTTGGTTCAAGCTCACACCTGACATGTTAGAATTATAGTGCAGTGTACAAAATGCTGTACAGTGTGACACAGTGAAGTTTTTTTTGTCCCACACAAGTTTTGGGTTTTATTTTATTTTATCTTTCAAGTTGGTGATTTTATTTCCCATGGTGTTTTGAATTTTGGATGTCTATTCATTTTCAAATTTCTGAATGATGTCTGCTCCTGGTAACCGCTTCTGGTTTGGCACACCCAGTGGTATTGGTAGGGGCAGGGGTATACCCACTCCCATTCAATTTTCTGTTGATAGTCCTACTCAGAGTGGTGTTAAGGCCTCATTGGATGCATTTCCTGGTCCCAGGGTTCATAATCCTGTTAACCACCATGCCAGCACACCTATGCCCCATGTCACACCTACACCAACTCCTGTTAGTGACAGTTCTGAGTGTGCGGCTGCCCAGATGAGGTCTGTTATCCAGGAGATAGGACATCAGTTGGCTGACAGCATCATGTCACGCATGCAGCCACACAGCACAGTTGCTCCCAGTTCTACAATCACACATACTGTAGTGGGTAGTGAGGGTCAGCCCGGTTGTGTGTCTGATGTTTCTCAGGTTCAGGTTGTCATGCAGAGGAAGGTCAAAGAACCTCCATGTTTTGCAGGTAATGACTCAGACTCAATTACAGTGCATGAATGGGAAGATCAGATGAGAACATTTATTAAGAAAAGTGATGTTAGGATTGAAGAACAAGCTGACGAAATCCTTATGCATTTAAAGGGAAAGGCTAAGGATGCAGTTAGGTTTGGGATTAGAAATAGCAACACTGACATTAAGGCTAACCCTGATATAATTTATGGTCTCCTCAGGAAACACTTTAGCTCTACTAGATACTCTGTTGTCCCCTTAGCAGACTTTTACTCGACTTTACCCAAAGACCAGGAAGACCCATATGATTACTGGCTGAGACTAAACAGAGCAGCTGACTTGGCTTCTGACTGCCTGAGAGAGCAGGGCAAATCATTTGAAAACCCTGAGACGGAGGTGACTCGTATGTTTATTAGGAATTGTCCCTGTAGAGACCTGGCTTTCACTTTCAGGTCCAAACCTATCCACAAATGGTCGGCGCATGAAACGCTGGAGGTGCTGAATGAGTACCACGCTGAAGTGAGCTGTAAAGAAACTCCCTCAGTGCATCTCAAGAGGACCGTGGACATTACCATGCACAATGCGGAGGTGAGCCATGGACTGGTCCCTACACACAGTGGTCAGGAATGCCCGCAGAAACATGGTACACAGTATGTCTCTCTGGCAGAGGTGATGTCTATGTTAGAGAGGGTTCTGCTGCATGGAGCCTCTGACCAGTCACAAGTGAGACGGCGAGCTCCACCCAGGCGACCTGTAGACGGCACAGACTATATTGATGGTTTTACTGTTAAGCCATGCATTATCTGCAAAAGCGATGGCCACAGTGCCTTGTCACATTGCCGAGAAAATAGACTTTGTTTCAAGTGCTATGCTCCAGGTCATTCACGCCGAGACTGTCCAACCAAAAGAGCTGCCCCAGAACATCAGGAAAACTGACTGGTCTGCGCCCAGGGGAGGACAGTGCAGACAAACCCAATAAACCTCCCACCACTACTGAGTTACCAGAAATGCAAGATAATGCATCCCTCTATGAGTTGTACAGTAGTACATTAACCCCATCCAAGAAACTGATATTTCAGGGATCCCAAAGAATAGCAGAAACTGACAGCCTGTTCTACACACCTGTGTCAATACAGAATGGCCCCACCCTCAAAGCACTCTTAGACAGTGGGTCGATGGCCTGTACAATCAGTGAGTCCACTGTTAAGTCCATTTTACAACAGTGTCCTGATATCACAAGAGGCACAGCTGATGATTATGTTATTATAGGCTGTGGTGGACAACGTGTTTTCCCCAAAGACATATATGACCTTGATGTCATGGTTTATGGATGTAGGATGGTCATTCCAACAATGGTTGTTCCAGGCCAAACAGAACAAATGATCCTTGGAAGCAATGCCATCAAGCACATTCTAACCCAACTAAAGAACACTGACAGCTACTGGAAGCTAGTTTCCTCGCCCAACAATGGCCAGACAGCCGACCACTGCCAATTTTTGTCACTGCTATCCAATACAGAGCGATGGAGGGGTGGTTACATTCCAGATAAAGTGGGCACAGTTAAAGTCAAGAGATGTGTGACCCTGAAACCACAGAGTGAACACCTTGTTTGGGGCAAGTTACCTGAATCAGCAGTGATGTCGGCAGGCAGTACAGTGATTGTTGAACCAACGCGATCTAAAGCTGGACTGAAACATATCCTTGTTGGACGAGTTGTTACTCCTCTTTGGGGAGATCGATGGGTGCCTGTTAGGGTCATCAATCCTACTAATCGAGTTGTGGTGCTGAGAAGGAATGCCAAGTTAGCAGATGTGTCTCCTTGTATTGCAGTGGAGGACCTGCCAAAAGCTGACAACGTTGAGTGTAACGTGCAGTGTATGCAGAGCGAAAATGTGCAGCCAAGGTCAGAGGAGGACATGATGCACGCACTGGAGTCTCTGGGTCTGCAAGACATTGACCTGAAGTCATGTGAAGTGTCACTGCAATGGAAAGACAAGCTCCTTGACATCATCGTGCAGAATGAGTCAATCTTCTCAAGGCACAAGATGGATTGTGGAGAAGCTAAGGGGTTTGTTCACCGTATCCATCTTGTCGATGACAGGCCGTTCCGTTTACCCTACAGACGCATACCACCGAGCCAGTACGAGAAACTGAGAACAACTCTGAATGAGATGGAAGAGAAAAATATCATCCAGAAGTCAAACAGCGAGTATGCATCTGCACTGGTCTTGGTATGGAAACCGAATGGGGACCTCAGAGTGTGCACTGACTTCAGATGGCTGAACGCGAGAACTGTGAAGGATGCTTATCCACTGCCGCATCAAGCTGACGCTCTGGCCGCGCTCGGTGGTAACGCGTTCTTCTCCACAATGGACCTGACATCAGGCTTTTATAATGTTCCCCTGCACCCTGATGACAAGAAATATACGGCGTTCTCCTCACCATTTGGGCTTCATGAATACAACCGTCTCCCTCAAGGCCTGTGCAACAGCCCGGCTACGTTCATGAGGATGATGATGTCCATATTCGGTGATGAGAATTTCACAAGCTTATTGTGCTACCTCGACGATCTGATGGTTTTTGCACCTACAGAGGAAACTGCACTCCGTCGCCTACAGATGGTTTTCTCCCGCCTCAAAGAACATAACCTTAAGCTCGCACCCAAGAAGTGCTTCTTCCTTAGGCGGACTGTGAAGTTTCTTGGACATGTTATTAGTGATGATGGTGTTCG
Source organism: Garcialebias charrua (assembly GCA_038048925.1). Taxonomy (NCBI): domain Eukaryota; kingdom Metazoa; phylum Chordata; class Actinopteri; order Cyprinodontiformes; family Rivulidae; genus Garcialebias; species Garcialebias charrua. Next base: position 4,374 of record JBBPBX010049922.1, on the reverse strand, counting down.
AACGGATCCTGAGAAAGTGAAAGCCATAAACAATGTCCAAGTCACTGATCTTATGGAGTCCGACGGGAAAACACCTTGCCCCAGTAAAATCAGGTCATATCTTGGCATGGTGATATACTACCAAAGTTTCATTGAGGCATGTTCTGCAAAGGCAAAACCACTGTTTAAACTCATGGCTGGACTGGATACCCAAACCAAGCACAAGAGGGGTCGCAAACCTGTCAAAAAGAGAGGTCAGGTGAGGCTGACACCTGCTGACTGGACGGATGCCTGCCAGACTGCTTTTGAGACACTGAAACATGACCTCATTACAAGTGTTACTTTAGCCCACCCAGATTTCGAAGCCCCATTCATTCTGGCTGTTGACGCATCCTACGATGGGATTGGAGCTGTCCTGTCGCAACTGCCTCCTGGTGGAAAAGTAGCCAGACCAGTTGCCTTTGCAAGTAAAACTCTCTCACGTTCTCAGCTGAACTACCCCGCTCACCGGCTTGAATTTCTTGCCATGAAATGGGCAGTATGTGACAAATTCAGCCATTGGTTAAAGGGCAGACACTTCACCATATGGACTGACAATAATCCATTGACGTATATTCTGACGAAACCCAGGCTCGATGCTTGCGAACAACGATGGGTGGCAAAGCTCGCTGCATACGACTTTGATTTGAAATACATCCCCGGCCCAAAGAATATCGTTGCTGATGCCTTAAGCCGTGAGCCGTTTGTCCAATCATGCATGGGTCATCGCCTTGTGAACGAGCCATATACCTCGCTGTTGGACCAAGTCAAAGGTGTGAATGACAGAATTGTACAGGATGTCTTCAGAGTGTCCAACAACTGTCAGGCTGTTGTAGAAGATGGTGATGAGTTGTCGACTGAGCAAGCCCAAGACACAGTACCACCAGACTCGAGAGGCTCAATCTCAGCGGAGGAAGTTGCTGCCGTCCTCAATGCTCAGTCCAGCGGAGGTGTGAGTCATGTATTGGGAACCGGTGTTGACCCCAATCTTCTGCTGGATGAAAACCAGTCCTTGGCACTCCCACAGAGCCAGCTTGTCAATTGGCAGGAGGCCGACGACACAATAAGCAGAGCCATGTACTTTGTACGAAGACATAAGAGACCTACAAAACGAGAAAGAGCTGTTGAATCACCAAGTGTGATTAAGCTGCTGAAGCACTGGACTAGACTCACCATTCAGAATGGCATGCTATACAAGGCAAAGAAAGATCCCCACATGAACAGAAAGATCCTCCAGTTCATAGTGCCTGACTCATTGAAGCAGAAAGTTCTCCATGGTCTTCATGACGCAGCGGGTCACCAAGGCCAGCACCGTACCTTGTCTCTGGTGAGGCAAAGGTTCTTCTGGAGCGGCATGGAACGTGATGTTATGAACTATGTTCGATCCTGTCAGCGTTGCATAGTAGGAAAAACACCTGAGCCGCAAAGCCGTGCACCACTCAAGAACATAGTCACTTCCGAACCTATGGAGTTAGTTTGCATAGACTTTTGGACTGCTGAACAAGGCAACAAGTCTGTGGATGTGCTAGTTGTGACCGATCATTTCTCCAAGATGGCACATGCCTTCCCCTGCAAGAATCAGACTGCCAAGGAAGTTGCTCGTCGTCTCTGGAATGGCTTCTTTCTCATTTATGGGTTTCCTCGCCGTATTCATTCGGATCAAGGGGCCAACTTTGAAAGCAAGCTAATCAAAGAACTTCTAGATATGGCTGGAGTACAGAAATCCCATACGACTCCTTATCACCCGATGGGAAATGGTGTCGCAGAGCGATTCAACAGGACTCTAGGAGAAATGATCAGGTCTCTTCCCCCTCAGCCAAAAGCAAAGTGGCCACAAATGTTGCAGCTACTCACTTTCTGCTATAACTGCACGGAGCATGAGACAACAGGGTTTGCACCATTCTACCTTGTGTTTGGAAGGATCCCTCGTCTACCCGTTGACGTCATGTTTCAGCATGCCCTCACCAATGATGCTGTTGTCAATTACTCAGACTTTGTTTCTCACATGAAGAGAGGTCTACATGAGGCTGCTCAGATTGCACAGAAGAGCAGTGCAAAAGCCCAGGCTCGTCATGCCAGGTTGTACAACCGCAAGGTCAAGGGTTCACCTCTCGTTGTTGGGGACAGAGTACTAATCGCCAACAGAGGTGTGCCGGGTAAACGAAAGACTGCGGACAGATGGGAGTCTACCCCTTATGAGGTTGTGTCAGTCAAGCCAGATATCAATGTCTACAGAGTCAAGGATGTTCTAACAGGTAGAGAGAGAGTTGTCCACAGGAACCTGCTACTCTCTGTTAGCTTCTTGCCCTACGAGGATGATGAGGACTGTAAATCTGTGCACTCTGTCAGTGATGCCGCTACACATGGTAGTGGTCTACGCCCTAACGTACCTGATGTAATGGAGGACAGTGATGTTCGCACAGTCAACTGGCTAATGCAGACTGGCGATGATGGAATCCTTTCAGAAGATAGCGACTCATTTGACCGGAGATCCAGTGCCACCCAGTCTGACCATCTCACGATTGCCACATCCAATCCAACCAGTCATCTAATCCCTGTCAATGATGTTGCCCACTCAACGGTTGACGATGTGGAAGAGTCTCGACATTACCCAGACATGTCCTCTCCTGACAATGTCCTCACAGACTTATCCCATCCTATTGACAATCCTCTAGACATTGATGCCCCTGTAACAACTGCTCTGGAAGGTGACTGTTCAGACACTTCCATTCCAGGTTCCAGACTTCAGGTTGCTTCCACACGACCTAAACGTCATGTTCTTAGGGACCGTGGGTCAATCAAACCCCCCAAACGTCTTGTTTGTGAGATGAATGATCATGCAGTCAATGAGGCTTCTTTATCCGCTGTGTCAGTTAGTTCCCTGATTCAGTTCTTTTCAAGTGCACTTTCAGTTTAAGTATTGTAACGGGGTTATGTGTATGCTATTCAAGAGAATGCTTGAGTAGTATTTTTGAGGTTACAGGAACAGTGTTTACAATTCAGGGGTGTAACAGGCACCTTTGAGTCTGTGTTTAGTTAGGAGTTTGATCGCCTCCTTTCTTTATATACTCCTTTATGGGAGAGTTTTTGAACTGACAGATATACCCAGTTTTGTTCCTGGTACAATATTACAGTTTTTGTTTGCTTTTACCTTTACTGCATACACCCATTTTATTTTTTGCTTTGTTTTGTTTGGTCTGAGGAATTACTCTTCATATTTAGCAGAATTTCAGGGGGGTGTATGTAACAGGTATAAACACTTTGATTATTTTGTAGTGAAATTCTTGCTAAAATATGTATTATAGTTGTCCTGCAGTGTGTGGTTTATAAGCGCCCTCTACTGGTTGGCTATAAATATGACGTAAAACCGGAAGTTCCCCACAGTTGGTCAGCTCTCTGCTGTGGTAAGTCATACAGTTCGGTTATTTTACAAAAGTATCATTAAGTATGCTACAAAGCTAATGTGAAATTTATCATAATATACAGTTTATTGTAATATACAGTTATGCATCAACATTGTGTTGCTACATAACCGTTGATAGAAAACTGTTGATACAAGTTTGGTTTTGTATGAGTTGCTCATAAGAGAATAAATTCATAAATGCTACTTTCTCTAGATGGCCACACCAGTAGAGGAGCTAACTACAGTTTCTTTGTGCTGTGAACCACTCATTTTGCAGGTAATTTGTTATATAAAATGTTCAGAGTTAAGTCCGTTATGTTAACGGTTATATCTTGTACAGTAACGGCTGGTTGTTGCCATGACGACACAACGTTAACTGCTATTTTTTTGTGAACCACCAGAGGGTGCTGTAAGACAATTTAATATTTCATTTTGACGGCTGCCTGTCTTTAATTTTCTAATTTCTTATTTCATTTATGACACAACGTGAACTGTTATTTTTTTGTGAACCATCAGAGGGCGCTGTAGAATAATTTAATATTTCATTTTGACCGCTGTCTGTATTTATTTTTCTATTTTCTTATTTCATTTATAAAAACTAATAAAAAAGAGAAAAAGGATGTTAAGATAAAATAGGGTTAAAACCAGGATGTTAAGCTAAAATAGGGTTAAAACCAGATTACATTAAATCCATGTTAATTTTAAAACCACTATACGATCATATGTTAAAAAGAGTGCAGTATTGTCTGAAATTGTTGTAAGAAAAGTTTTACACACAGTTGGTCAGCTCTCTGTTGTGATGGCCACACCAGTAGAGGAGCTAACTACAGTTTCTTTGTGCTGTGAACCACTCATTTTGCAGTAAAGTTCCACTTCATCCAACCCACTGGCCTCTGAGAGTGTGATTATGACAGGACGGGTCCACAACTGTTACATATATATATATATATATA
>JBBPBX010049921.1:10701-25174 GCA_038048925.1 Garcialebias charrua | reverse complement strand
TCTGTCTGTGATCCTAACACCCCTGGTCAGCAACTGCCCGCTCTAAGCTAATGAGCAACACATCGGTGTCTCCACATTTTCTCCCTGTGAGTGTCCTGCCAAGGCAGGAGATGCAGAGAAGAAACACTGCGTGCTGTGTGGAGTGTTGTAGGTAACTAGGAAAACCTGGAGTGGACTTTCAGTGGTTTGAGTATACATAGTTCCCATGTGACGTCACATCTGTGTAACTTCCGGGGGGACCCTCATTTCGAGAGGCAGCGCAGCGGACAGCGCGGTCTAATGGATGTTCATTTTTAACTTTTTTTTTTGTTAATTTCTAATTAATTGCAATGGTTATTTCGTGTTGGGTCAGTGGGTGTTCCAGTCGGGTAGACGTTTGGGCAACGCGCAGGTTTCACTTAATCCAAAAAAAAGTAAACGTGAAGAATTTATCTCATCGGAGAAGCTCACAGCAGCTCCATCGCTCTCTCGGATCTGCTCAGAAGACGTCATGCTTTTGGCCGGTAAACAAAATATTCTACATAAATCATTTTGTGAAACAATGTTAGAGTACAACTGTCTGTGTGTTAGAGCTGTTTTTTTTTCTTCATTATTTAGCAACACCATCTTGCATGCTGTGGTTAGCTTAGCATCTCGCTAACGCGACAACGGCCTCCTCACTGCCCACCGGGACCGGCAGGGAGACCGTCCCAGTGGGAGAAGGAGGACGGGAGCCAAGTTGTGCGTGCGACGCGCCGGTCCCATGGGACGTGCCCCCGCGGCCGCAACGGATCCACGCCGTCCGACCTGAGCTCGACGGACCCTCCGCTCCAGATGCTAACAACATGCTAACTTCCAACACGGTAACACTCAAAGTGCTGGTTCTGGTCCGTGTTCAGCCTGGACTGTTTGTTGGCTGTGTGTTATTTTAGTTAAACCTTTTTTTAGCTGGTTAGATCTGATTGAGACAGTTTACACATCTTTTTTGGATTTAAAGCTGTGAAGCTCTGTGCTGTGAAGCCGGTGTGCGCTCCTCGTAGTAATTAAATAATTAATGATATCAGAGTAACTACTTTGTGACTAGTTGTCCGATTCGTCTGCCATGATTTCTTTCTCAAACTCATTTAACTCCGACCACTGCCATTTTGCTCTTGTTCCTTGGTGAAGCTGCGGTAGCTCGTGTTTTTGTCCGTATAATTTGCTCTGGTTGTTCGCGTCTGCTTGTTCGCCTGCTTGTTCGCCATCTTGCTTGCCTTTTCCGCCTTTAGATGTGGTGCGGAAGCCGGTATTGCGCAATACTGGGGGCGTGTGTGGGAACTATGTATTCTCCTATTAATCAAGTGGAATGGATTTGTTCACGAAGAAATTTAAACAGTGCCGAGTGAACTGGTAAATGTGGGATAAATGAACTAATGGTAAATTGGGGGGGGGGGTCCAAATTAACATTGTTCAAATATGGCAGGGACACATCCCCTTCACATATAATGGTCGTGATGCATATGATATGACCACAGGTAATATATTAATTGTCCATAACTCTCCATGTAGCTCAACTTCAAAATATCTTAACTGTACGTTGCTTTAGCTTTCCAGGACTATTCTCTTTTCTTTTTCAGCTCTCTGTATTTCTAGATCTACGTGTGTTTGTTCTGTTTGATGTTTCCATGTATTGGTTTGAAACACTATGCTGGACCTTCTAAAGCTGGCTGGCCATCATAATGTCTAGTTGGCCATCACCTGTTCTTCAGTTTGGACCTAGTCCCATTGGATCACAGCCATGTAATTTTCCACCACCTTTGGACATGTCCTCTCGCTCAAGTTTTTGGTATTTACACATTTAGCATAGACTTTCCTACACACACACACACACTCACGCATACACACACCGCTCTCACCCTTCCTGCATCATGCTATTTTGCACTGGATTGTCTTGGAAGTGTCTCTATGAAGCTTGCACCTGGGGTCCTCTATGATGTGTTAAACCAGGTTCTCTACTGTTCGTGTGCCGAGTGCCTGTTCATGTTCTAACATGATTGGTGCAAGTGTGATGTTGTTCAGTCCAGCCTACCAGTCAATTTCTAAAAGGCAGAACATCTAAAGTATAAAATGATGATATACATTGTGCAAAATGAAAATAAAAAAAAATACATAAAAAATAGCAATCATGTTCAAGGTCCGGATGTTTAAAAACTGTTCGCATAATTCTTACTTTAACATTCAGTTCTTATCATTAAATATTTATGGTAAAGCCAGTTCTTCATGAGAGGACCAAAGAAAATAACTTACTCTTCAATACAAATGGAATAAAGATAGGATTAGGGTAGGTTTTTTTCTTTATGGAACTATTAAAATGTCTTCACTTTGGCTAAATGTTCACAAATGGAAAATTACATGACAGTAGTTAGTTTTGTTTTCTGGGAAAGAGCAAATAATTTTTTTTTTTAAATCCTGCAAAAATTTCACATTTAAAATGTTTAACTGTTTAACTGTTTTTTTTTTTATAAATGCTTTATTATACATGATTGGGCACTTATACAACACACTTGATCAATATTATTGAGTCTAAGCTTTAGGATAACTTGACCAAAGCTACTAATCCTTTGCTCTTTTAACTGAGATTGAATGTTCAATACCTATTGAATATTGTGTTTACAGGTATCAGCTCAGTGGTTTGCTTTATGTAACTCATCAACAAAAAACATTATCATGTTTCAAGAAGTTAAAGTTTGAACTAATGAAAAGCAAGACACAAATTAATGCTTTTAATTTGACCAATATCCTCTAAGTAAAAGGACTTCCAGCTCCATCAATTGGCTTGCTCTTTTGATTAGCAGAATTGTAATGTTTTTGAATATTTATCATAAAACAAATATGTTTCATAGAGCTGTGCAAAACGAATGTGGTGCAGGTAAGTTGGCTGTTACTTAATCCAATTTGCACTGAATAGACATCAACCACTTAACTAATAATAAGCAACCCTCTCATTTTCCACCAAAACAACTCTGATCAGTCACGGCACAGGTGGTCAAAGCACAAGTAGAAAATTCATCAGTTATCTGAACATAAGCAATGATTTGTGGGGTTATTTCTAGTAGGGGCTCTTTAAATGAGTAAGAGTAGCACTTGCTGCAGCTCCAAGATGGCTGCTATTCACCACCAGCTGACGGTCATCTGCCTGATGCGTTCCAGCACTACTTAAGGCTGCTGTCAAGTTCTATGCTTCGCTGGAGCATTAATCCTTCTCTTGGTATTTATGCTTCCGGCCAGTAATACTGAGAGCCAATGAGAAACTTACCTTGTTTTTTGTGCCTGAAGCTATCCTGTTGCCTTTGGTCCTGTCCTGGTTTGTCTTGATCCTGTGCCTCGTCCTTTGGGCCTTGCACTCCAGCCACTTGCCTGTCTTGTCCAGCTTGCCTGGTAAACATGTCTCTGGAACCATTTGGATTCCAAACAATGCCTCTCTGCCTCATCCAAAACTGTAAGGAGATCAAACAAACAAATTATTGCCAACACCCGCTTCACCTGCCAAATCCACCTGACCTTGTCCTTCCTGCTCAGGGACTCCAGACGATGAACTGTTTACTGTATATGTATATATTGATCACAGTAAATAATACACACCATACCCTTTTTCTAAGCCTGAATCTTGTGTCATTCCGGGTCTCGTACTATCTGGGTATCCTGAATCATAACAAATTGGTGCTGTCAGATACACTCTGCCAGTGGTGTAGTCTACATTTTTGTAGTGGGTATACCGTGCTTAGAAATCAAAGTACACTGGTTAGTAAAGTGTAACCGTCAATTTATTTTGATTTTAAGCATATTGAACAGTTCCAAATTTATCTGATGCTTATATTTGAATAAATGAACAACAAACTTTGTACAACAGCTGGCTTTGTATTAAAAACTTGTTATATAATTTATAAAAAAGTATCAAAGAAAAGCACTGCACACCAATAGATTGTTACAGAAGTGTTTAACTGTCGTTTAACGTATCAATGACATGTACCTAATGGTATGTCATGTACCATTGGGCACTTTTAAGTGGGTATACTGAAATTCTTAAGTTTTTCTAGTGGGTATACTCCATTTACACGAGTATCACGTAGACTACACCACTGACTCAGACCCCAACAGATTGGCATCTGGGAAATATGGAACCCAAATGAAAACATTGTACTTTGTCCTGCAAAGTACTTTGTCAAAAGTTTTGAGCCATTAATGAGGAACCTATTGGTGTCACTACTTTTTTAAATGTATTCTAGTTGCTATAAAGTTGCAAGTCAATTTGCCAGTCAGTGGTTGCTGATAAATGTTTGATATAGATTCATAACATCATACTTTTAACTTTAGCACAGCATTTTGTTGTCCCGTCATTGATTTACAACATCTAACATTCTAAACAATGAGTAGCAGCAGCATTAAAAACACTTGTGTGTGAAGTAACACAGTTTATAAAGTAACAATGGCCTTCATGTTCAAGGCTGAAAAATGGAGTGTAAACTTGAATGTTTTAGTAGAAGCCAAATAGTGAAAACTAAACAGTTGGTTGAGAGCACCCCCAAAAAAGCAGGTCTTAGGCTTTTTTTCCCCCAGAATGCAATGTTAAGTCTATGTCAAGGAGAGAAAAAAAATCTAAAGCTCAGTGTTGAACTTGAGGAGAAAATGTTGTCCCTGTGTTATGTCCCACATAATAAATGTTTCTTCATAAGAGTTGTAAACCTTGACAGTTCAACAAAATGATTTTGAATAATAATCTTATAGCAAGCAACAGTTTTCAGAGAAACATGTATTGTTGATATTTTAGTCCCTGCCATGTAGTCGAGGCTCTTAGCCTGGAACTGTTACAGAAAACGCTTTGTTAAACTTAAAAAAAAAAAAAAAGTTTTTGCCAAAAATGCTTTCCTCAATAAAAAAATAAAATAAAATACATAAAATATAATAAAGAATAACGATGGTGTCGACTTTGATTTTTCTTTCCTGAAATGAAAAGCTTCACACAAATGTTCTTAGTTTCAGGAGCTTCTGATTCTTCAGATATCTGTTATGATAGAAAGGGTTCTGGACATCTTTAAATCTCAACTTGTAGCTGAAACATGACTCTTGGCATTCATGTGAATATTAAACTAACATCATACTTTACCAACAGTGTTGACACTAAACACAAGCATTCATGATGTCCTGCAGCAGTAAAAAACATTACGCAACACTTTTGGTGTAATACATATGGAGTATAAAATACAGTGTTTTTCGCAGAAGCCAAATTGTGATGACTTAATGACTGCTAGAAAGCATCCCCACAATAGCAGGTCTTAGAATTGTATTTGTTTTGTTTGTTTACAGCATGCCATTTTAAGTCACTATTGAGAAGGAACTACGGTTCAGGACCTGTTTGAAGTAAATGACAAATAGCTGGAAAGATTAACATTTTCCCTCAAATTCATTTTCATCATCACTGATTGTAAAATGTATGAATACACATGTCTTTGGTTTATGTCCTCTCATGTACAAAGCTATCAGCACACGTGTGCTTGCATTCACACTGTGTACCATCAGTGGTACCACAACATTTGACACACTACAGTGTGTCAACAGCCTTATACTAGGACCTGCAAGATGACAGTACACACAACTTTTATAAATACATGTACCCTGTACTCATTTAAAGAAAAGAAGAAGACTGGCATAAATTGTAAATGAAATGATAAATGGATTGAACTTATATAGCAACTTTCTATCTTATCAAGACACTCAAAGCACGTTACACTACATTATGTGACCTCATTTACCCATTCATACAGAACTCTAATAGATCTCTACAAAGTTAATTGAGCAAATCAATTCTAAAAATACTAATCAGTGCTTTATCACAGTCATACACGAATAGGACACACATCAGAGGCAATGAGGGGTTCAGTGTCATTTCCCAGGGACACTGTGGCATGTGACTGCTGGTGGATTCAAACCACCCAACTGTTGCAATGGAGGACAACTGCTCTAACCACTCAGCCACAGCCACCCCCTTTTTATTATTATTATCTATATAGAGTAAAACATAAATTTGGTCACTGAGCTCTTATTTGGCCAAATGTGGATTTTCATAATGCAGTTTTCCCTCAAAACATGTATATGCTGTATTTCTTCTTCTGCTCATGGTTTGGCTCATTGCCTTCTTTGTTGCGTCTCTGCTACCACCTTTGGAAAAAAGTTTTCCAGTCCTAAATGAATTGTTGGCGTGCATTGTCCACGTCTTCACAAAATCCTGGCCTATATGTGGAAGCAACAGACAAAGTTTAAAGATAAAGATGACAATATTTATGTCATACGGCCCACACCGTTGAGTGGATGCTTAAGCACATGATTTACCATTAGCACGTGATTTACCATTAAGTTTGAACTATGAATGTCCAACTTCACAATTTGTTGGGAACCTTTTGAATATACGCTTATCTTTGCAGTTGTGATATCATTGTGTACTTTATGAGCAATCGCATCAAATGGTCCTGCTAGAACCAGATAATGAAAGTTCTATCACATGGATCTTGCAGATAAGCAATCAGTCAAGCACATGGGAAAGTATGAATTCTGGACTAAACTTCTTGAGATGTCTGTCTTAAAAATGGTTATTCCTGTTACTTCAGGAAAACCAACTGCAAGTAGGCAGTTGGTCTTGATGTTCTCACTGTTGCTATGACTGTTTGGCTTATGTATTGAAGTAATCAAGATAGTTTATATATAATGACAATGTGGCTATATTACTTTCAATATCCATGGTACAATGTGCATGTGGTACTGAAAACAGGCAACACATTATAAAAAGTTTGGTTTCAGTCTTAAATCAAGTCATGAACGTGGCAATTTCTCATTTTGATTGAACATATTTTATCATTAATTACCAGCAAAAGAAATACAGCTTGAGGATTATTAAAGACTCAGCTTGTAAACACTTGAGCAACATATTTTATACAGATTTCTGTGCCGTTTTTCCAACAACTAGAAACCAAGTAAAGGAAATATAGCTTATTACAAGGAAAGTAGATTTGCTATACAAGGTTCTGTCACTTTGACATATACGTTGGCTTCTGATAAACACAAGATAAATAGCTTTAGAAGCAAAGTCCTTGGAGTACCTTAGAAATCTGTTGCATGACATGTTGAATACATGTAAAAAATAATAGTGCAATTAAGAAAAAAATAAGAAATGTCTGTAATAATGTGTCTAGTCTAGTCATTCCTCCAGGCGGTTTAATTAGTTTGGCTTTTTACAAAAGCTAAAGGTGATATGGCCCAAAAGTTAAGTGATGTCTTCATCATGAAAACACTGTGAATCTTTTGAATGTTATAAATTACTTCTATTTATTCTTAAGAGGTAGCCTTGAATGTTGTAGAAATAACTGTTTTTCCTAGGTTGCAAGTTTGGTCTGAATGTACAGGCGAGTAAACACACCAAAGGTGTGGTATGGGTATGGTAGTGAAGGTATGGTAGTGAAGGCCACATATGCACAGATGATTGAGGCTGTATACTAACCTCCAATTTAAAGGCAGTTCCAGCATCACATTTTACAAATACTGAAATTTATACAAAGAGCATAACGTTGTCGTAACAATGGGAACCCAGAGAGTACAGACTGAAAGAAAAGCAGAATCAGACTTGTATATACCGGTTATTGAAAAGGTTTATTTACAGTGAAGTTCAGGAGAACATATACAGGCAGGATCTGGGGTGGTTAGTTTAGTTAATGGCAGCATAATAATGCAGATGATTTTTCAAACATGGAGGTCCAGATGAGTGGTAGATAGGGATGGGGCCATCCAGTATCGGTATCCGATACCAGCATAATGTAAGTATCGGATATCGGATCCAACCTGCCGATATTTCCGATCTAGCTTCAAAGAGCACTTGTGTTCAATGACATTCTGTGACTGCCATCTTAACATTGTTTGTGTTAAACCTAATGAAGACACTCTTAAGTGTTACAATAGGGAACCCACTGACTTTAACAGCACACAAGAGGCAAGTCTATACCACACACATGTCCTTCTTACTCATGGTGCAGCTGAAAAAACAAAAAAATCACTAAGCATGATGGGAAAGACAACACAGCCACTCCCCTTAACCACTAAGAGAGTGGATTTTGTTGTCTTTCCCATAATGCTTAGCGTTTTTTTTGTTTTCCAGCTTTAGCAGTGAGCCATGAGCTGCTGTTGTTTTTAGTTTAGAAAACTAAAAAACTAGTTTTAGTTAGAAAACTTAAAAAAACTAAGCATTATGGGAAATACAACAAAATCCACTCTCTTAGTGGTTAAGGGGAGTGGCTATGTTGTCTTTCCCATCATGCTTAGCGTATTTTTAGTTTTTTTTTTTTGCTGCACCATGAGTAAGAAGAACATGTGTGTGGTATAGACTTGCCTCTTGCGTGCTGTTACAGTTTGTGAGTTAGTTACCTGATGTAAGGCTCAATAGTGTCTTCATTGGGTTTATCTCACATAATGTTAAAATGAATAGTCTGGGTACAAAAGTTTCATTATACAGAGTCACATACCTGAACAGTATCGGATCGGAAAAGTATCGGTCGATACTCAGTTATTAAGTATTGTATTGGATCGGAAGTGAGAAATGTGGATCGGTGCATCCCAAGTGGTAGATGGCTCAGATGCAGTTGAGGAAGGAGCATTGCAGGTGAGTCCCATACAGGAGGCTCTTGGTTCATCAGGCAGGTGATCCAGGAAGGTCGGGCTCAGATTAATAAGTCTCAGAAGGTATAATGCTCCAGCAGAGGAATGGAACTCATGTAGTCCTGNTCATTGATGACAAACTGACATGGAAACAACACATAAATTCTGTAAGAATAAAAATAGCTAAATCGATTGCAGTACTGTACAAAGTCAGAGACCTATTAAATGATAAAGCTCTATATTTGTTGTATAACACAATCATTGTTCCACACTTAATCTATTGCATTGATGTTTGGGGGAATGCGTGTAAAACAATCACAAAACCTATTTTTGTATTACAGAAAAGAGCTGTAAGAATTATCACTAGAAAGCATTATCGTCATCCATCAAGTACATTATTCTATCACCTAAAGTTATTGAAGTTCCATGATTTGGTAGACTATAATATCTTATCAGTTATGTATAGAGCTCAAAATAATGCATTACCTTTAAATATCCAAATACACTTTGTTAAAAGACAAAGTTGTTATAATCTTAAGGGGACAGAGTTGTTTGTAAAACCACAATTCAGAACCAGTTTGAAGGGAAATATCCAAATGCACTTTGTTAAAAGACAAAGTTGTTATAATCTTAAGGGGACAGAGTTGTTTGTAAAACCACAATTCAGAACCAGTTTGAAGGGACGTTCTACCTCAATCCAGGGAATTAGATTATGGAATGGCTTGGAGAATGTAGTTAAAAATGCCAAGTCAATGTTTACATTTAAAAAAATGATCAAAACAAATGTGTTAAAAAAAATATATGAAATAGCGTAATGTGTATTGTATCAATTAGAAAATTAGAAAGAGTTAGTCATTTTGTACTGTTGTTAATGTGTATTGTATCAATTAGAAAATTAGAAAGAGTTAGTCATTTTGTACTGTTGGTTGAAGATTATTATTGTTAAATCTGATTGTTGAAAAAGTTGGTTGAAGATTATTATTGTTTACATGGCTGATTATTGTTGTTTAATCTGATTGTTGTAAGTAAGGGGCAGATATAATAAGATTTATTCTTCTTTCTGCTACCTTTCATTTTTTTACATTTTGTACACTATCATTTAATGAGATTGTCTTGTATAGTTTCTTCTCTTGTGTGCTATTAAAGTTTGGGTGTTTCCTGTTGTGACGCTCAGAGTGTCTTCATTGGGTTTAAAGGTGGGGTGACATCATCTTACAAATTTGCATAAAATGATAGAAGATATATATCTTGTATCATCCAACTACATCGTTACATCTATAGAAGCTCTCGAAAGAAAACAGTTTATTTTAGGCAAACGAACTCTGACTCGATTGCTACTGTCTGGACTGAGAGACGTCATCAGAGCGCTGCGTCTGTAGTAGGGATGTCCCGATCCGATCACATGATCGGAAATCGGTCCCGATCACGTGATTTCAGACTCGACTTGAATCGGGCGTTACACACCGATCAGGGATCGGATATGTGTATATTTATTCTAAACACAAACGGGAATATTATATTAACTGTACGTTGTGTTACAGAGTCAAATTGTCTCGGAACAAAACATGCACGATATTTTTGCAGCAGTGCCTGCCGTAAAGCAGTGACTGTCGTAAAAAAGAAGCGGAACGCGGCATTAGCTTGAAGTGGAGGCAGCGATGTCTGTCGTGTGGAGATATTTTAAAGTGGATGACTGCGTTTGCAAACTGTGAGATGAGATATGTAAAGTTCGTCAAGAGGAGGTAAGGAAAAGGCTGCATTTTACACAACAAACCTGATTAGGCACATCAGAAACAAACACCCGACACAATACACAGAGTTTAACCAGACAACCCAGCCGAAGACGAGCCAGCTGCAAGAGACTTTATAATTTATATTTATCTCATAAAGAAAAACATACACTTCCTTCTGTGAAGCCACAGGAGGAGAGTTGTTTAGAAAAGCATGTTACTAGCCTTATTTTATAAAACGGACACTAAGTTTCTTATTTGTTTACATGCCTGCTGAGTATTTTAAGTTGAGCTGCTTATTTTAAATTAGACATTTTTATTTCATACTGTTGCACTAAACTTCAATGTGAAGAATTAAAAAAAAAAAATCTTATTACTTGATTATTCAATCTACCTCACAGAAGTACTCTGTTAAATGTTAAGGTAAATAAAATAAAAAATTAAGGGACATCTGGATCTTTTTTTTTTTCTCTTCATTTTAAAAATGTATTTTAGAAGTATCGGATCGGGACTCGGTATCGGCCAATACTCAAATTAAAGGACTCGGACTCGGGGTCAGAAAAACCTGATCGGGACATCCCTAGTCTGTAGTTCCTTGTAGTCCATAGCGCACGAAGTGGCAAGGAAAAAGTGGAATGGACTTCAGTCTACTTAAACTGGTTCAAAAAGCTCCTACTCCAACTGGTATTAAATTAGAACTTTTCAATGTGCAGTCACTATCCAACAAATCATGTTTAATTCATGATCACATTCTGGAGAAGAACTTAGACCTCATGTGTCTTACAGAAACTTGGCATAAACCGGATGTGTTCAGTTCTCTGAACGAAGCGTGTCCCTCTGGACCCTAACCAATAATCTAAAATGGTCTCATCTGGTTTCTCAGAACTTTTCTTCTTTTGAATGTCTGGCCTTCAGCTTCAAAGCCCCACTCCTGATGAATGTTAAATTAATTTATAGACCTCCCAAACCACATGTTTCATTTAACTCAGAGATGCATGACCTCCTCACTTTTTTCTGCACCTCCCCTGTGAAGACTATTTTTCTTGGCGACTTAAATATCCACATGGACAATTCTTCTTCACCTCTGGCAACAGATTTTAAGTCTCTTCTGGACTCTCTTAATCTCACTCAACATGTTGACGCCCCTACGCACAGCAGGGGGCATACTCTGGATTTGGTGATTACAGACACTGTACTCATCAATAACTTATCTGTATATGACCTGGGTGTCTCAGACCACAGGGTCATCTCCCTGGAAGTGCCTTCATCTTCGCCTGCTTCAAACCCAAAACGACCTATCCAGTTCCGTGACTTTAAAAACATTTCCCCTGATGTTCTGTCTGCTGATCTTCACGCCCTGACCGCTGTCAATCATTCATCTGCAAATGACTCTGTGGATTACTACAACCAATCACTCCAGGAGCTTCTGGACCTACACGCCCCCTTGAAGACAAGACTGGTGTCTTTCTCCCGTTCAGCCCCTTGGTACACTGATGAGCTGCGCAGGATGAAGGCAACTGGCCGTGCTATTGAGAGACGTGTAAAATCATCTGGTCTCTCTGTACATAAGCAGGCATACAAAGAACATCAGAAAGCGTACGCCTATTCTCTTAAAGAAGCACGCTCCAAATATTATTCCAACATCATCAACACCTGCCCTGGAAACTCTAAACAGCTCTTCTCCACAATAACTCATCTGCTTAATCCCATTAAACAAACTCCTGAGGACTCTGTTCAAAAATGCAACCTGTTCCTTTCATCATTTAAAAACAAAGTTGACACTATCAGATCTCAGCTCCACAACCTCCCTGATCTTCGTTTGCCATCTACCCGTCTGCATTCTGGGTCCCTGAGCAGCTTTGATGAAGTTGTTCAGAGTGAGGTGGAGGCCATCATCAAGAAAATGAAGCCTTCATCCTGCGCCCTGGATCCCTTCCCCTCGTCTCTCATAAAATCCAATCACTCTGCAATAAGCCCATTAATCACACAAATAATAAATCAGTCTCTACAATCTGGTCATGTTCCACTGCCTCTAAAAACTGCCATCATTAGGCCTCTTCTGAAAAAATCTAATTTGGATCCCGACATTTTTTCTAATTACCGCCCAATTTCACACCTCCCTTTTCTGTCTAAAGTGCTGGAAAAAGCAGTTGCTGCTCAGCTGCAGGACCACCTACAACAACACTCCCTGTATGAGAAGTTCCAGTCTGGATTCAGGGCAGCTCACAGTACAGAGACTGCATTGCTGAGAGTTACCAATGATGTCCTCTTGGCTGCTGACACTGGTTCTCCCTCCATCCTTGTCCTCCTTGACCTCACTGCAGCTTTCGACACTGTGGACCATAGTATCCTCCTCCACCGTCTTCATGTGGAGGTCGGTCTCTGTGACACTGTCCTGGACTGGTTCAAATCTTTCCTCTCCAATAGGCTGGAATGTGTTAGTCTTGGCAATGCCACTTCCCAGACAGTCTGTGTCTCCTGTGGTGTCCCTCAAGGGTCAGTTCTGGGGCCCCTGCTGTTTTCCCTTTACATGCTGCCTTTAGGTCAAATTAAACAAATTAATCAACACCAGGTTTCTCCACCACAATCCACTGCTTCAGTTCATATGTTACTTCTAATGGGTGCTAATTAGCCGACCAGCACCCTGGAAGCCCAGCTGGAGGAATGTAGGCAGCCTTAAAGTCCAATCTCACAAACAATACAGTTAGTCTTACCGGCTGCCTCTTCACCCGTTCACAGATTCATCCAGTTCCACACAGGTTGACTAAGATCTCTTGTCAAGAGTCCACTACTACCATTTGTTTGGCTCTCTCTTCCTCTTTTCTTCTGCTTCCTGTTCTCTCATTGTCCGTCCCTCTTTTAGGTCCATGCACATGCATCATGTGCATGTTGTTTTTTCTATTCTTTTTTTTCCTTCTGATTTGACTTCACACCTCCCACTCGATCTTTCCATGAACCACTGGGAAGATCGCAATTCCGTTGTCGTACTTGGTACATCTGGAGTTTTATTCCTCTCTGGTTTGACTTTCCACATGTTCCTATGAACTCCTTCTGTCTCACCCTCAAGAGGGTTCCAGCAATTCCATCATGTGCAGTATTGTGTGCTTCTCGACCCAACAGTGTTGACACCCAGACATCTTGGGATATGATTGGAACGGCAACTCTGTCTTCTCTAAAGATCTGTATTCTGCCGCTACAGACTAATAATCCAGACTCTTTGTTTCGATAAACTACCAACCTATCTGTGGTTGTGTTGGGAAAGTTGGCACACATTTGAGCAGCAAGAAAAATGTCCCTGAGAGCATCTTGTCATCCTCTCACGGAGATTACCCCAGTTGAGCAGACTGCCTCCCACTTTGGTTTACTTACAACTTCACATCCAAAAAGGGGCAGGCAAGGCAAAGAATCCATAGTGCAGGCTTGAGGTCTAAACTAGGCACGATAATCCAGTCTGTGGCATGAAACAGGAACTATGATGTGCTGTTACAAATAAAGACCAGTTGTTCTGTATTGAACGCCTTTTTTGAGGAACTATGATGGCTTCAGAATCAGGGACCATGAGAGGTTTACGTAATAATTTGGCCCTTTTGGAGAGTTTGGAGAGTCACAAAGAAAACAATGAGGCTGAACATGGCATGTATAATCCAAAGTGTTTCAACAGAGACACACAGACCGATGAACATAATAGTTATAGCTGTTTTGGTCATCCATCCATCCATTATCTTTTACCCACTTCTTCCATTTTGGGTCACGGGGTCACCGTGCCCATGCCCAGCAATCACTGTGTTAGGGGCAGGGTACACCCTGAACAGGTTGCAAGTCCATCACAGGGCCACATAGAGACAAACAACCATTCACTCTCTCACTCACACCTAGGGACAATTTAGAGTTACCAATCAGCCTAACACATATGTTTTGGTCTGTGGGAGGAAACCGGAGTACCCGTAGAAAACCCACGCATGCATGGAGAGAACATGCAAACTCCATCCAGAAAGGCCCCTTGACCGGGATTTGAACCAAGGACCTGCTCACTGAGAAGCAGCAGCTTTAACAGTTGCACCACCGTGCTGCCCTGTTTTGGTCATATT
>JBBPBX010049920.1:7391-25175 GCA_038048925.1 Garcialebias charrua | reverse complement strand
TATATATGTGCACACACACACACACACACACACACACACACACACACACACACATACTGTACTAATGGACATATTCTTACTTTTTCTTCTTCTTTCGGCTGCTCCCTGCATTGGGGTCGCCACAGCGAACTAAGTCGCATGAAGACTAGGCAGTTATTTTTACGCTGGATGCCCTTCCTGAAGCAATCACAGCCCTCTGTGTGGAGCAGAGAGCTGCTATCTAGTCCAGCACACCCGGAGGAGCAGATGGTGGGGGTTAAGGGCCTTGCTCTAAGGTCCATAGTGAGGCGAATGAGGATGGGGGCAGGTGTGGGTGTTTCACTTACCCCACCCACATTTTCGATGTTGTCAGTACCGGGGCTTGAACCAGCGATCTTCCGATCACAGGCCAACCATCTCTAACTTCTGTGCCACCAGTCTTATGTGTTGTCTTGTTGTGGCAGCACGGTGGCACAACTGGTAGAGCTGCTGCCTCTCAGCGAGAAGGTTGCCGGTTCAAATCCCGGTCCGGGGCCTTTCTGGGTGGAGTTTGCATGTTCTCCCCGTGCATGCGTGGGTTTCCTCCGGGTACTCCGGTTTCCTCCCACAGACCAAAAAACATGCTTGTTAGGCTGATTGGTGACTCTAAATTGACCCTAGGTGTGAGTGTGAGAGTGGATGGTTGTTTGGTGTGAGTGAGACAGGTCCCTCTTGTAAATGAGTCCCCGTGACTCAACGAGGCTAGCCTGTATAAATAAAGGTTGAATGAATGAATGAAATATTCTGGACTTACATATTCTGGACATATTTTTCTACATCATATTCTTACCTAATTATGGAAACACCTTTTGATTATGTGTTTAAACATCTGAGATAAAACCAGTTATTTCATACTTAGTAACATCTGACAATGGAAACTCTGGATTAGTCACTGGATTGATTACTTCACCCTTTTATGTGATTTCTCTAAGAAATCTGGATCTAATACCAATATCAGATCTATCACAGCTTTGTTTTCAACATTTATACACCAGATAAATCATCCATGTGAACATGGTCCATTGGTTTTAACTGCTCTTGAATATTGCTGCTATTCAAAGGAGCATATTGAATATTTACTTGGTAAGTAAATTATATACATTGATTAGATTGTGTTGTGAATTTTTAGCTGAACTTCGTTTTCCAATTTGTATACTTTGTATTTCCTGTGACACAGTTACTGAAGATATGTCATCCAACCAATTCATGTTTATAACACTCCATGGGTTAATAAAACCAAAGTGGTGTTCATGTGCGAAGATGTATTCTTTAGAATAAAGGTTTAATATCTGGGCTTGTGTGTGTGTGTGTGTGCGTGCGTGCGTGTGTGCATGTGTGTGTGTGTGTGTGTGTCCCAGCAAACAGGTCTGCTGTCGGTGACAATGAAATGCTACATGTGGTAAAGACACGTCTAGAGAGAAAACATAGCTTTCATTAGAATCAGGTTTTAAAGAGGGCACTTTCTCCTCATTTTGTTGAGACACAAAACCATGATGACAAACCTTCATCAAAAAGGCACACTGTGTATCATTGCCTGTGAATACTGCTGCCTCCTACCTTATTTTTTGCTACTGCATATCCATACGGATGAAAAATTAAATTCACACAAACACTGTTTTACTTGTTACAGAAACTGAAAGAGTGAAATGCCTAAAACACTCTCCTGTGTTGAGAAATAAAATAACAATCATGAAGAAATTCTCAGCTGAAATTAGGGTCACTCAACAGAAGCTTTACGTTTTAGCTGGTCTTTTCATTATTACATTTATTTTATGTATTAGTTTACTTATTTGGCGCACCATTTGGCAGCACGGTGGCACAACTGGTAGAGCTGCTGCCTCTCAGCGAGAAGGTTGCCGGTTCAAATCCCAGTCCGGGGCCTTTCTGGGTGGAGTTTGCATGTTCTCCCCGTGCATGCGTGGGTTTCCTCCGGGTACTCCGGTTTCCTCCCACAGACCAAAAAACATGCTTGTTAGGCTGATTGGTGACTCTAAATTGACCCTAGGTGTGAGTGTGAGAGTGGATGGTTGTTTGGTGTGAGTGAGACAGGTCCCTCTTGTAAATGAGTCCCCGTGACTCAACGAGGCTAGCCTGTATAAATAAAGGTTGAATGAATGAAAATTCAAACCCTTTGAGACATCAAAATCTGCCAAAAGTACATTCTTGCAAATGAAACAACAAAACCAAAGCATTTAAAGTAAGACAAATACAATTTCATTTCAATAAGCTACCGCTGAGCAAGGACAGTTTGTTGTACAGTTAACAAGCCCTGCTAAGATAGTCGAAGACCTTGTTTAAGTTAAGTTGAGGAAGTGACCCCTGCTCAGATGTGTGACATGCTCATCATCTCAGCTTGTGATGAAATCTCGCTGCAGCACAAGGCCATGGAGATGCTGGGTTTCATAAATGCCCCTGCAGGGGTTTCTGGGTCACTGCATGTCTTTTGAGGCACAAAAGAGGCATTTAATAATAATAATAATAATAATGTCTATTCCTGTCATCTGCGTATGTTCCCATACACAGACGAAATTCGTCTCTGCATTTAACCCAACCACCTACCAGGTGGTGCAGTGAGCAGCCCGAAAGCGCTCGGGGAGCTGGAGAAATAGGTGTGCACTCATAGACACCCCAAGCTGGGTAGTGGCCGGGGCGCGAACCCGCGACCTTCGGATCCGTAGTCAAAAGCCCTGCCACTAGACATCATACATATATTTATGACTATGACAGATTATGACACAATAGCAAACTAGCGTTTGTCTTTAGTGCAAACTTGTCATAATGGCAAAGGTTTGGAAGCTCAATCTTCCAAGTACCAGTAGATAAATAAAAAAAGGTTAAATCATGTGATCTGGACCGGTTTCTTTAAGGGAGAAACTTTTCATCTTCCATCCAGAAAACTTCATCAGTTGGAGGCCTGCCAACCCAGATCTGTTTCACAAATAGCACCTCCTTGATGTGTTTCAAGCCAGCCCTCTGTAGAATCCAAAGAAACTAGCAAGCTAACAAACAGTTTGAACAAACTGGAAGGATTGTTGCTGACCTCTGACAATCAATTTGGGTTTAAACGTAAACATGGAACAGACTTGTGCATCTTTGCTTTAAAAGAAATTTTAGATCTATACAACAGACACCACACCTCCATTTTTATGTGTTTTATTGATGCCTCAAAGGCTTTTGATTATGTAAATCATGAAAAGCTGTTTTACAAGTTATATAAGAGGGGTGTCCCCAAATGTTTGCTGAGGATTCTTGTTTTTTGGTATGCTAATCAACATATGTATGTTAAATGGGGAAACTCTGTATCGGACCCCTTCGGTGTCTCAAACGGTGTGAGACAGGGTAGCATCCTGTCTCCCTTTTTGTTCAATGTTTACATGGATGACCTGTCAAAGCTTTTAAATGACTGTGGAACAGGTTGTAGGGTGGGAAATAAGGTCATCAACCATCTTATGTATGCCGATGATTTAGTAATCTTCTGTCCCTATTCTGCTGGCTTACAAGAACTGCTGCAGGTGTGCTCTGACTATGGAAGTGACTTTGATATAAAATATAATGCGAAGAAAAGCAGCATCATGATTGTGCGGAGCAGAGATGACTCCAAGTTGATGTTCCCTGACTTCTTTCTGTCGGGCAACAGGCTGGATGTCAGTTGTGAATATAAATATTTGGGGCACTATTTGACTGCAGACCTGTCAGATGATAGAGACATTTACAGACAATGTCGTATGCTCTATGGTCAAGCTAACACGCTGATCCGTAGGTTTGGAATGTGCTCATCATCGGTTAAGATCCAACTCTTTAAGGCCTACTGCACTCCTTTGTACACCGCTCACCTGTGGAGACGTTATAAAAAGAGCAGTATGTATAGACTAACTGTGGCATATAATGATGGCCTTCGAATGATGCTGAGGGTACCTCGATGGAGCAGTGCGAGCAAAATGTTTGCAGATGCAGGTGTGCCTACCTGCCAAGCGGTGCTGCGTAACCTCATGTATAGATGCATGTGTAGATTGTCTGCATCTGAAAACTGCATCATCACTATACTGACCAACCCTGGACTAAGCTCTGTGAGATATTTTTCTATTTTGGGGACTCATTGGCGGATGAGCCTCTATAGGAAAGCTTTTTAGTCTTTTATTCTTTTTTTATTTTTTTATAGGAAAGCTTTTTAATCTTTTTAATCTTTTTTTATGTTTTATTCTTTTTTTTATACATATATGGATCTTGTATTGCATCTGAAATAAAGAAACTACTACTACTACTACTACTAACTAAGAAATAAACTAAAATTTGATGCATGATGATTGACTGTTTTGGACGGATAGTCAATCTTTATTACATGTGTAAAGCTAGTTTCTTTGGATTCCACAAAGGGTTGGCTTGAAACACATCAAGCAGGTGCTATTTATAAGACAGGTCTGGGTTGGCAGCCTCAGACTGATGAAGTCTTCTGGATGGAAGACAAAACGTTTCTCCCATTAAGAAACTTGTTCAGATGACATGGTTTAACCTTTTCTGTGGTTGTCATAATGTTTTTTATTCTTTTCCTAAAATGAAATTTATTTATTTTTGACTATACAAACTGGAGGTTATGCACCATAACCAATGTTCCCTGAGGGAGGGGAACAAGGTGCAACACAAATGGGGAATTGCGCCCCCACACGTTCACCTGTGAAGACTCTTTCATCATGCCTGTCAAGGCCAATGAGATTGCTGCATGAGCAGGAGGCTCTGCCCTCCTGCTATAAAGCATGCATCATGCCTCATTTCTGTCATCTGCAAGCACTTCGCCGAGCTTTGTTAACCCTAGGATGCATGAACAACCAATACCTACATTCTTCCATGAGTGGGGTTAAAAATGACCCCAATTAGAATCAATGTGTTTTTACAATGAATTTAAATGATGTCTTTAATTTTGGTCAAAGGCGATTATATTTATTATATTTGGGTCAACAAAAGACTGATTTTACATTTAACATGCTTATTCATAACTTTTTATATCATTTTTTCACACGAAATAACATCAAAAATCTTCAAAAATTATTGCTAGAATGTCCATCTGTCTGAAGGACAAAAAAGAGAATGAACATATGACCAGAACACTGTGCACTCACATGTGCCCACACAAACATCTTTTCTCTATTCACTGTGTGCAGTTGTCACAAACTTTTTGCTTTTGGGTGTGACCATTGCACACTGTAGTACTGCATTTCCTGCACCAATTGGTGGCTTTGCTATCTTTGTTTCTTGGACACATCTGGCACCTCTTTCTCTTCTGTTGGCCCTCTGTGCCTCTCTCCTGTTACTTGTTTACAACTTTTGTCACTCCACATCTTCCAGTTGCTTCAGTGATGTCAGTTGGTAGGTTCAGGGTACCTTGGGTTGTGTAGAAAACTCCCAAAGAGCACACACACTGATACATTTCAGTTCATCTCACTTCGTGCAAGAATGATCACTCCAATGAAGGCCATGAGCTCCTCTTTGCTTAGATTTTCCACTCTTTTCCTCTGCTTATTGCGACTCTTCTTTCCTCCATGTTTGTTCATGTCAACATCTCTTCTAATATACTATCCATCCATCCATTATCTTTTACCCGCTTCTTTCATTTTTGGGTCACGGGGGTCGCCGGTGCCCATGTCCAGCAATCACTGTGCGAGGGGCAGTGTACACACTGGATGGGTTGCAAGTCCATCACAGGGCCACATATAGAGACAAACAACCATTCATTCTCTCACTCACACCTAGGGACAATTTTAGAGTTACCAATCAGCCTAACATGCATGTTTTTGGTCTGTGGGAGGAAACCAGAGTACCTGGAGGGAACCCACGCATGCACGGAGAGAACATGCAAACTCCACCCAGAAAGGCACACAGATTTGAACCAGGGGCCTGCTCACTGAGAGGCAGCAGCTCTACCAGTTGCACCACCGTACTGCCCTTCTAATATACTCTCAGTGATAAACAGCTTTCATGCATCTATTGGAGAGATGGTGCTAAACCCAGGTGCAGGCCCTGACTGACTTCTCAGTAAATTGTGGCTTGGTGTTAAAAGAGGCATACATATTTTTAAAATAATTTATACTATTTATAATATCATATATATAATAATATAGAATAGGTTACCTAACAGGTTTGCATTTGTTACAAGGAATTATGAATACAGTGAGTCTCTACACAACAAATGCAGTAATATCAGCTGGCTTACTAAACTAGTGTAATGTTAGCTATAGCTTAAGTACTAACATTGTGTTTTAGTTAGCTAAGAGTGTCTACTTTGTTGACCAACATGATATTCTATCACAGTAAAGTCATGGAGTTGGTAAATGCAGATAATACATGTACTTTGTATGCTGCTGTGTCAAACTGACCTCCTTGTGGTGAGACTGCAGGTATCAGATGTGTAAATGAGACAGAAAATGTATCTTGACAGTCACAGTTGGTAAGAATCAAAGGTTCCCAAAGAAAACCCTTGAGATTCTATAGGAAATGCTTGGGGTCATTTTTGACCCCACTCATGAAAAACTGGGGTAGTGACACAAAAACTGCAATTTCTGAAAATGTATAAAAACATTTTAAAAAATTCAAATGGCTTGAAGTCACAAACATGTTTTATGAGGAATACCTGGAATATGGAAGAGTAAAAACTTTTAATTTCAGAGTTTTTGAAGAATAACAACCCTCTGGGTCATTTTTGACCCCACTTATGCATCTAAGGGTTAAAAGCATTGAAGGGGCCGACCTGTGTTGCACCTTGTTCCACTCCCTCAGGGAACATTGGTTATGGTGCAAAACCTCCAGTTCCCTTTCGGTCAGTGCACTACGGTGCAACACATATGTATGGGGAACATACCCTCACGCCCCGGAAATGCATAAGCATAAAACTTTGGCTTTATGTCTGACAAGCAGGAGTGTGTTCATTTCTCCTGTGTTGAGAGAACAGCCTGAGTGACATCACACGTTGTGACGTCCAAACTGTAGAATGTTATGAACGTGTTAGGAGATAACCAGTTAGCAGCAGAACAAATATCTGCCATTGGGACACCTTTAACCAGGGCCCAAGAGGTAGCCAGGCTTCTTGTTGAATCTGCATGCACCCCAGTGGGTGCTTGTTTACCTTTACTGCTTTATGCTCTAGAAATAGCCTCTGTAACCCAGTGGGAGAGGCACAGTTTAGATAATGCTTTACCAGTAGCAGGTCTAGCAAAGCACACAAACAGCTGATTATTTTTACGCCAGCTTCTTGTTCTCTCCATGTAGATGTGTAATGCACGCACTGGACCGAGAGCGTTCATGCACTTCTGCTCCACAGTGACAACTGGAGGTGGAGGGAAGACTGACAGCTCAAAAGATGAACTCTTATAAGATAAAGAGGGTACTTTAGGGATGTAAGCCGGGTTGGGGCGTAACGTCACCTTGGAGCCATCATGTGCAAACTCTCTGCACAGGTGATGCACTGAGAGTGCGTGAAGGTCACTCACATGTTTTGCAGAGCACAGGACCAAGAGAAGAGCTGTTTTATAGGACAGTATGTCAATGCTAACACTCTGTAGAGGCTCAAATGGGGTGTCACATAGAGCGTCTAGGACCAGGTTCAGATCCCATTGAGGCGCTAAAGCTCTGCACGGAGGCCTTTTACGCAGCACTCTCTTCATGAATTGGATTACAAGTGGATGGGAGCCGGATGACTTCCCCCCCATCCCTCATGACGTGCAGAAATGGCAGACAGATAGACTTTAATTGTCGAAAAGGAATGAACCTTCTCCAACAGGTCTTACAGAAAAGTGAGAACCTGAGGTATAGTGCTAGAGAAGGAAACAATGTTTCTCTTCTGGCATCAGGCCTCAAAAACCCGCCATTTAAGAGCGTAAAGTGTCTGAGTTGACTCTGTTCATGCACACTGAATGGTGTTTATGACATTACTGAGAAGGCCAGAAGCAATCAGCTTCTCCCTTTCAGGGGCCAGGTCCACAGGTCCCAGATCTCTGGCCGCGGGTGCCATAATTTCCCGTGGGCCTGAGTCAGAAGTTCTCTGAGTGTGGGTAGACACCATGGTTGTCCCGCTAGCATAGATATTATCTCTGCAAACCAGGCTCTCTTGGGCCACCTTGGAGCGACCAGGATCAGCGTGAGAGCTTCTTTGTGCATGCTCTCCAGGGTCACCTGAATCAAGGCCACAGGTGGGAATGCGTAAAGGCTAGAGTGATGTTCACCCGCTGATGTTGAGGGGGGCATGTTTCTGCTTTGTGTGAACCAAACATTTAAAAGGCCTCATTTTTAATAAGCCCAGCGGGACTACAACGACTATGGAGGCCATGAAGCCAAGGAGACATTGACAATGTTTTATTGTTAACACCTGATTATGTTGAAACAGAGCCAAGCACTGATTGAAGTCTGTTGATCTCCTCTCTGACAGCTTGAGTCTATCTGGAGACCAAGGAAGCAGATTGTCTGGCTGGGCACCAGTTGGCTTTTGTCTCTGTTTATTACAAAGCCCAGAGCCTGCAGGTGTGACATCAGCAGGTTCGTGTGGGCTTTGGCCTGCTGGCGTGACCCCGCCAGCATGAGGAGGTCGACCAAATAGTTCAAAACTCTGATGCCCTGACTCCTCATTGGTGTCAATGCAAATTTGAGGCAGTTTGTCAACACTCGAGGAGCCAGGGACAGGCCAAATGGCAAAACCTGATACTCGTATGCTGTGTTCTCGAACGCAAACCGCAGAAACTTTCTGTGTTTGGGTATAATTGGGATATGAAAGTCAAGGCTGGTTTATACTTCTTGTCGCACGTCTTTTACCCCCCGATGAGTGAAAAAAGTTTGCGCAACTTCCGTCTGCACTCCCGCTGCGATCCCCCGGTGACAACCATCTTGTACATGGCCCCCTGTCAGAACTCCTCGACACGGAGGTTGCGGCTCGGAGCGTGTAATTGGTTCAAAGTTTGTGGGCGTTTTTTGTTTGCACCTTTCAGCGCGAACTGAATTTTATTAAAATATAACTACAGAAACGCCAAAAAGAAATGTGTTAGCTGAATATATATATATATATATATTGGTGCTTCTGAGTTAAATTTTTGTTAACAACTGATTACAAATCAGCTTATTTCAGAAAGTAAATGACAAAGCGCGCACCCATTCAGAGCATTTCTGCCTTTCAGCGCGAGCGGAATTTCATTCAGGGGAGGGTTGTTCAGTGCGAAAACGGCTTTCCAGAAGCCGGTTTTTGTTTTTGCTTTGACATGGATAGTTTTGAAGAGAAACTCGTCTGTGTGCATGCGCGCACAAGCAAACCGTGCATCTCTGCACTTTGCGCATTGCCCCCAACACACGCACACACACACACACACCAATACGGAGACCCCCGCATGGTCCTGAGGAGAGAAACTCGCTGACGTATGCAGTGGGAGTGCGCGTGATGTATGCAGTGGGAGGGAAGAGGGAGGGATCACTATAATGTATCCCCCAGTCTTTTCAAAGTATAAACACTCAAATGCGATCAGTGACACACACGCAATTACGTCATTGCTGGGCACTCAACGGGGGTAAAAGACGTGCAACAAGAAGTATAAACCAGGCTTAAGAGTCTCGCAAATCCACAAATGTAAACCAGCCCCTTGGGCGTACAGAGTTCATAACCTGACGCAGGGTCAGCATTTTGAATTTGAACAACCTCAGTCTTTTGTTTAAACGTCTCAGATCTAAAATTGGGCGGAGACCCTTGTCCCTCTTTGGAATCACAAAATAGAGGCTGTAAAAACCATTGTTTGCTTCCTGGGGAGGAATAATTCTTATTGCACCTTTTTCTAAGAGTGCACAAATCTCCTCTCTCATAGTTGTGATGTGATCTGTGCTTATTGTTGACGTTATTACACCATTGAACTACCAGGGGGAACGGCCCTCCGATCTCTTTATATTTGATGTTTGTTTTATGAAAAAAGGGTTGGACTGTCTCCAGGGGCGGAGTGGGACAACTTTTCAGCCCGGGAGTTTAATGGCCAAGAGTGGCCCATTTTTCCACATTTTAAAAATATTAGGCAAAAATGTAGCCTATAATATTTTTTTAATTGCAATACAATAAACTACTTTTTTTTTGTTATAATTTTTTGTTACATTTTGTTACAATTCAGCAAATCAGGTGGGGAAAAAAAACTAAATTAGACTTAAAAAACAGAAAAAGATAAGTCAATTCTTTGTTGCTCTTTCCATATCAGACTCAAAGATTACTGAAAAACTCAAAACGTAATTTTGTTGGCTTGAACGTTGGCCAGCTGTCATGAGAAGTTTGCACTAAATACAGTGACAAAAAGATAAACCATAAAACTATTTTACATTTAAAATATTAAATTTGAGGCCAGATAAAATGTCAATGAGACCAGATTTGGCCCATGGGCCTCGAGTTTGACGTGATCTACAGTAAGCGCCTAAGAAGTGCACTAGTTTCTGCCACCATATTTGTTACTTTGTCATTGTCAATGGACATAAGAAGTTCTTTCTCTGTGGACATCAGCATAAATGCCTCCAAATGCTCCTGGTTAAGTGTGCTTCGTAGTCTATTCTTGATGAACTTGAGAGTAGAGAAGCTTCTTTCACATGCAACCTGAGACAATGAAAGGGTCAACAAATATTTGTATGCCAGCCCTATAACTGGGTAGGCATCTGTGAAAAGGTTATACTGTGTCAATATAAGGTAAACACAGATAACACAGTTTCTGCAAGAAGAACAAGCCCTGCTTTCAAGTTCAATCTCTGGTTCAACTGAGCCCTCCTGGCCACCCTGTTCCATCTCAGTACCATCCTGACAGTGGACTCTTCCAGAGGGGACTTTTTGAGCCTATCCCACTGGGATGCTAGACTGGACAGCTCTGTGTGTGTAAAGTACTCACTGTGGCTCTCTCATCAAATCTAAGCAGATTTTTGCTTATTTCTTGAAGTGCTGAGCTCTTGAGTCCTTTAAGCCTCATCTCTGAAAAGTTTTTAGGGTCAAGACAAGCAAAATCAGAGACAAGTTTGGCATTGGTTGCAATATGTATGCATATGCATGAGTTTATTTTTATTTGTCTATTAAATGTGTTGCTTTAACATTTTTCTGTCTCCTGTTTTCACTTCACCTCATGCATTTCTGCCTCATTACGTAAATAAGGACTTGTGTGGAAAATTAAAAAAATAATTACATTTAATTACATAACACAAGTCATCTAAGAGTAAAAGTAAAAACAAAAAAATATATAGGCCTACCGGTATTTTAAGCACAGTAAAATGTAAAATTATGAATTAAAATATATAATTTGTTGGAACTAAGCTGGAAAAAAAACATGATGGTCAATTAATTTTTAAAACATGAGATAAAGTTCTAAAAAAGCTAAGTCTGGTCCTCTGGACATTCAAGAAACAAAACAAAACAAAGCAAAAAATGTCCAGAGGACCAGACTTAGCTTTTTTAGATTTTTCTACCTGGATTATTGAGCATGCATCAGGGTATGAGATAAAGTTCTCTTTTAATTTAAATTGTCCTTTGACGTTTATTTATTTATTGGTCAATTTATATATTTCTGCTTTTATTTTTAATTAAGCTATGTCCGTTTAGGTCCCACTTGACTTTCATGCATGTTTAGTGACATAGTACAACGTTGTGACATTAGCTTAATTTATTATGCTAGTTTTTAATTTTTATCATTACCTGTTGCTTCTTCTGTCTGTCTCTTTGAAAAAATGTCTGTAAGCTTTGCACATTTGGCAGCTTCCTCCTGTAACGCCTTTCTTTTCTTCAACCTGACTTTTTCAGCTCCACCTGGCCTCTTCCTATCCATTTTTATTGCTAATTAGCAGTTTGGACTCCGGCGCTGCTCCATCACCTGATGTTTTGGAAAATAACCGTGCTTCGCTGCTGGGTTGGACTCAACCAATGGTGAACTTTCAGGGGGTGTTTTTTATCAAATGGTAGCTCCCAAGCTGCCAGCCCAGTGCAGCCTGCAGCCTCTTAAAGGGATCAGCGCTGTCCCTCCCTTTAAGAGGCTGCAGCATGCAGCCTAAAGGCAGGGACAAGTAAATTTTGAGCAGATTTATTCAACTGTCATCATTTTCCCCGTGGTCTATCGGCCCATTCATGACGCGGCCCATCGGGATTTCTCCCGAATCTCCCGATGGCCACTCCGCCCTTGACTGTCTCATTAATTCTGACTTTTGACACAAAAACGTTTGAACACAATGTGGTTTTATTGGTGCTTGAAGGTAACATTTTGTCTTTATTGTACAAATGGGGAAATGTGTCTTGTATGTCAACAAAAATATTTGTCCATTCAATCGGGGTCTCTTGGACTCCGACGTGGTTTGAATTTGTGTGGCTTTCCTTTTTCCCCATGGGTGGAAATGCTCCAACAGTTCTGGAAACAGTTTCAGTGTTAGGCTGATTTTTGTTTCCTCTCTCTTCCCGCTGATGAGGTTCTGGGCTCTCCAGCCTGTCTCGGCACAAAACAATGCTTTGACCATGCCTGTTGTTCCTATGCGGCGCGTCCACGCTGCTCCGCTGCTGCTGTCGCCCACTGTTCGGCCTCAAGTGTGGGCCTCTTGTTAGCAGGGCGCTGTGAGAGCGAGTGTTGCCATGAAGGTGCGCCTCTGTGGCCGCTTGAGTCCCTGGATTGAGGATAGAGCCGTCTCGGCATCTCCTCCCGCAGGGCTTCCTCTTGCTTTTTTCTCAGGTTGCAGCAACTCTGGCTCTTGTCCAGAGCTCCACCAAACAGACCTGTGGGTTCAACCGCTTGCTGGAGGAAGGTGGAACGTTGATTCTCTGGCAGCTCCGTGAGGGTGAGCTATAGGCTTTGCTGGGCGACAACTGGTTCGGCCATGCTTTTACCAATTGCAATCGTTGCTGTGCCCGGGAGGTGAAGGATAATTTCTGCCATCATCCGTGCCTCCTCCAGCGGCTCTGCCACCTTCTTCTTCGATGTGGTGGCTTCCTGTAGCTCCTGCAGCTTCTCCGCCTGGTATGCCTGAAGCATGGCCGCCGTGTTGAGTGTATGTGCCATGAGGCATTGTGCACAATAAATATTTTCCAGCTGAGCTGCAGAGAAGCAACACTGTTTCCTAGGGAGTGCGGGTTTGCTCACTGACGTCTTGGGTGCCAGGTGCGTTGCTAACGTCTTATCCATGGGGGGATGTGAGACAACCCCGCTTGGTCCATGTTCTCTAGGTCCAAGAACTGTGAGCACGGGAGGGACAGTGGTGCCCTTGGTGTTGGCCATGACCTTGTGAGCTCAGTCAGAAAGTCTGGGAACACTGGGAGTTTGTGTCTCACTGAGGTTTGTTGCCTCTGGAGGAAGTAGTTCCCCGCTAGTCTCGTCTGCTGTTGTTGTGGCGGAGGAGCGGGCCACGACACCTTCAAAGACTCGGTCGCTCTGAGGCACAGGTCAAACAGGGCTGGGGTGGATCCGTCCACTTCGGCGGGCGTCACCATAGCTCCCTGCGAGGTCCTCTGCATCCTCTTCGACGCCTTGCTCCGCCTCGTCGTCTGAGATTTTGCCGGAGGCTGATAATGAGATCTCATCAGACAGCAGCATGTCCCGCACCTCATATTTGAGTCTTGTGTCATTAGACTCCTCTCTTGACTGGAGTATGTCCATGTGCTCACCCCAGGATAGCACAACCACATCCTCCATTTCGTCAGACTCCAGCTCCGCCGTAGGCCTCAGACAGTAGCGGGTCTTTCGCTGTGCTTGAGTTCCCCAGCGTCTTTGACAGGAACTCTACACGTTTCTCCCGTGTCGAGAGGCGGAGTCGGCTGTAGTGTGAGCACGACTCCTGGTCGGTCAGAGCTGCTTTAGCGTGCAGCATCCCGAGACACATCCGGCAGGCTTCGTGGGTGTACGCCTCCGAGATGAAGAACCCACACACGCTCGGACATGGTCGTGACCCCGGGATTCCCGGCCTCTTGTCCTTGCTGGAGGCCTTCATTCTCTTCTTACTCTTCACCGGAGCCATTTGGTTACCGAGAGATGAGTGAGAGCGTACTCGTTAGCAGGGTTAAACAAGTAAAAGTCGTCCTTATTCGTCGTGCTGTTTGTGAAACCCCTCCGTTAGCAGGGCTAAAGGTGGGGTGGCTAACCAGTTAGCAGTGCTAAACAGGACTCCGAAACAGCAGGAAATTTGCACGTTAGCGGAGCTAAACGTGTGGAAGCGCTTAGTTAGCAGGGCTAAACTGAGCAGCACGGAAGAAAAAAGCCTCGTAGTGGTGCCCTGTGTAGGGAGCTAGCTCACCTCTGGTCGGGCAGTTCAGCCAGTACGAGGTCCGCGTTGGTCAAGGTGAAGCGAGGGGAAGTGCAAATAGATGACGGAAATGAGGTGTGCTGCATGCTTTATAGCAGGAGGGCGGAGCCTCCTGCTCATGCAGCAAGCCTCATTGGCCTTGACAGGCGTGATGAAAGAGTCTTCACAGGTGAACGCGCAGGGGCGCAATTCCCCATACATTTGTGTTGCACCATAGTGAACCGACCGAAAGGGAACTGAGATTGTTGTGATTGCAGTTTACTGCAAGTAGCGTACTGACTTCTCATAAGGATGCCACATAACCCCATTTCCCCAAAAAATGAACATTCTTTTAGATTTTAAATAAAACATTTTAAATAATTTTAGAAAAGCATTTAATTAATAAACTTACACTTTTTCCTCATACCCATTACTCCAACAACTTTTTGAACCCACACTGATTTTATTCTCTTATCAATTTGTCTGTATGCAGATACCACAAGTGAGCTATGCCTCTACAGCTCCAGAGCTCAGTGACAACACCCGTTATGACTTCTTCTCCCGTGTGGTGCCTCCAGACACGTATCAGGCCCAGGCCATGGTGGACATAGTTAAGAATATGCGCTGGAACTACGTCTCTACAGTGGCCTCAGAGGGAAACTATGGAGAGAGCGGCGTTGAAGCCTTCATTCAAAAGTCTCGGGAGGATGGTGAGTACGCGTGTGCACATAACACCGCTCCTATCTACAGCTGCTGTTTGCATTTGATACTACAGCTCAAATGAAAGGATTGCTTTTGAAAATATAAGTTCAACTGCTGATAAAAGCCCTGGAATGAGGCCAATATTTGTTCATAATTGTTGGCTAACAAACTGATAAATACATTTACCATTTTGCATTCGCATTATTCAAATGTATTGTAGCTTTTTTTAATGAACATATCATAAAATACCATAACTTAGATTTTAACTTATACCATGTCACATTCACTGACCTTTCTGATAGAAGTCTGCAGTTAATTTATAAAAAAAAATTCTATTAGGATTTGAAAAAATATCCAACTCAGAGCGGTCTTCTTTGCTAAGTATAAATACCCATATTTTATGGCGTATAAGTCACTCTGGAGTATAAGTCTTTACGGCATATAAGTCACTCTGGAGTATAAGTCGCATCAGTACAGTAAAAAGAAAAATCTGTCAAAAAAGCATCATGAAGAGGAAAAAAAAACATATATAAGTTACTTCAGTGTATAAGTCACATTTATTATGTGTCACAGCTGACCCGTCACATTTATTATGTGTTTATTTAATGTTTAAAAAAATAAATTAAAAAAAGCTTAATTTCGCCTGGGCAGAGTGGCACCATCCATCCATCCATCCATCCATCCATCCATCCATCCATCCATCCATCCATCCATCCATCCATCCATCCATCCATCCATCGTGGTTGGAGCCGCTAGCTCTCCAGCGTTCTTCCGCCTGCACCAGCTGAGTGAAGCGAACATGCACGGGAAGAGTCAATGTTGCAGTTCTTCGAAATTTAACAAGATAAACACTTAAAAACAATTATTTGTTTGCTCGACATTATAACAAAGGTGTGTCTCCGTTTAACTTTTCCAAATGCACTTTAATGATCAAAACAGCCCCATTTTGCCTGGGTGATGTGGTGCCATCCATCCATCCATCCATCGTGGATGGATGATTGGCTGTTGCAGTTCTTCAAAATTTAAAGCATCAGTCAAAAATTGCGTTATGAATTTGGGGAAAAAACATATATGTTACTTTGGCGTGTAAGTCACAGGACTGACAAATCTATGCAAAAAAACAAACTGTGATTTATACGCCGGAAATCACAGTACCGGTAGTTACTTTATGAGGTCTGCATAAACTTTAAATGTAAATGTTTCTGTGTGTCTGCTGAAAGTGTCTCTCATCTCATAACTGAGACAGAAATTAACGTCTGAGTTCATGACTTTGGTAAATACAGCTCAAAATAGCAAAAACAAATGTGTTAAACTCGTTATTTTTGTGTGTTTGGTGTTAATTGGCTCATTTTGGAATGCATTAGTGCTTTCTCAAAAGCATAAAATTAGCTGCAGGCTCAACATTTCTACAGTGAAAAATTAAAGTTGATAGCTGTGATTTCATGTCACATGAAACACAGCAGTTGTGAAAACTGACAAATATTCACTGAACTCAGTGTTTTTTGGACCCTCCTGTTTATTTTAGTGCCTTCATTCAAACTGTTTTAGTGAAGGAGCTCTGAAGGTATATTGCTGATTTTGGTTGACAAAGTTCAAGTTAAATTAAAACGAGGTAGACACACATACTGTATCTCTGTTTGACATTGTGTCTGGAAAGATGGACACTGTTTGGGTTGCTGATGCTCATTAGATCTGTTTGTCACTCAAGTCAGCTGTAAAGAAACAAATGTTAAGTTTGTGAATCAATGTGACACTTCATAAAAAAAGGTCTATATAAACTCTTTTCTTTTTTTATATTGACATATTAGACACGGCAGTTCTTCACAATAAACTGTGTCCACTTCTGTTGTTGTTTAACAACCCTTGGTTAGACACGGAGGCAGACAATCAGCAAACAAACAGCAACCCACAACATCTGACACATTTTAATCTCTTTCTGTTTAATTACACTTAACCCTAGTTAATCTAAATGGTAAATTATTTGGGAACTTGTTTCTAGTCATTTGTTTGTAGGTGTAGTGCTGCTGAAGCACATTGAAATGCCACTTTGCTAATTTTATCTTTAGGTGACAGAAATCACCTTGAATGTCTGGCTGAAATTCACAACATATTCACACTAAAAGATCCTGTCAACACTAAAAACTAATGAGGCAAGCTCTGCTCGTAAAATAAGGTATGACCTCCTGGAAAGTTTTCTCCTCAGGAACGTGATCTACTTAAAAAGTTTTTTTGC
The DNA here is from genome assembly GCA_038048925.1 of Garcialebias charrua. Taxonomy (NCBI): domain Eukaryota; kingdom Metazoa; phylum Chordata; class Actinopteri; order Cyprinodontiformes; family Rivulidae; genus Garcialebias; species Garcialebias charrua. The sequence continues at coordinate 7,990 of JBBPBX010049920.1, read as the reverse complement.
GATGATAAATGTTAACCCTTCTAAGTTGTGTCTTTGAGTGAGAACTCTGTTGAATGTTTCCAAATGTCTTGCTTTCATGCAGTAGCGTGTCTGATTATAAAATTAGTTTGTCTTGTTATTTTTGTGTCCAAACAAACACACATTCTGAACTACAAGACAACATATAATTGACCATGCAACAAAAAGATAAACATGCATCCAGTTTCCTTTCCTGCACGATCTTGTTTAAGGTTGCAGTGCATCAATAATGTTAAAGGTGAACAAATCATCCATGTCTTTTCAGAACTCAATAAAAATACTCTTTTGAATGCTGCCATGTTATATTTTTGAAGTCAGTTTCTGCACATTTGGGATGTCTGGCTGTACCATCAATATGAAAGTCCCGCCTACACAACCTTCCAGAATGCTAACTGGCAGCAGTTCATCCCAGTTTAACATGGCACTTTTCTTTAAGCCTCACATTATTATTTTTAAAACAAGCAAAGTCATACATATACAGCAGCAAGTTAAGAGTCATGTAAATCAGGACTATGCAACACCTGAAAAACACATGTATACATATATACACACATATATATATATATACACATATATATATA
>JBBPBX010049919.1:10645-25176 GCA_038048925.1 Garcialebias charrua | reverse complement strand
GTGTTCATATTTACCTACAAGTAAAAAACCAAACGGAGAACTCTTTATGAGAGTTATGCTTTAAAATAAATAATTACATCTCAGGAAATTAAAAGTTTAATTGGAGTGAAACAGTTCTGGTTTCATATTAAAGGAAACAGCAGAGAATATTTCAGAGGTGTAACAGCCCTGAAGTTACTAAGAGTTTACAAACATATTTACAGATTAGAAAACATATGTTAAAATCTGAATATTATTTTAAAAGTATGTAGTTACAAACTTTTATTAAATCACTCATCATGACTCCAACATTAAATCTACAAGTGCAGGATGTGGAGTCGAGTGATAATCGTGTTTCTTCACTGCGGTGTTTCTTACTGAGCTGCAGCAGCTGTTGTTGTGTTCTCCTCCTCCTCGCTGTCCTCTCTGCTTCTCTGCCAAAGCCCCGGTCATGGAAGTGGAAGGGACAATTATTCCACTGGAACAATGCAGGTACAGCTCATTTTTAACCACTGTTTGATGCTGGCTCTTGAATATTCTGAGGTTTAAAACGCCAGCTACAACCGAGTGTTAGCTTTAAGGCTAACTCGGTTAGCCACGAACTCTGGCATTAAAATATAAAAAACTAAGCGCTCTATTGTACCTGCTATTCACTGGACACAACGGCACACAACAAATCTCTCTTGTTGTACCAGTAGCTCGCAGATAATTTACCTTTTGTGTCTTTTACATGGTCTAGTTCTAGAAGCTACCGCTAACAACAACAGTAGTAGATGAGAGCCGGAAGTGAAGCCTACGGGTCACATTTTAACGGAAGTACGTCACCACTACCCGTGGCATATAGGCTATTATTGTAACGCTATGAGTTGTGATTCTAGTTGGATTTGATATCAGCGGAAAGTAATTCAAAATACACATTGAATCCAGAAATGTACCGATGTTAGATGAATTAATATTATTTACTAGACCAATATTAAAGTCTCCACACAAAAAACATTTTTTGATAGAACTCTTTTCTAGTAGTTCAGTAATTTTATCTGTGAATAACTCTATTCTTGACCCAGGTGAGCGATATACACAACTTAGTATCATATTTTTGCTATTTTTGTTTATTATTTCTATTGTTATCATTTCCATTGTATTTTCAACAACTAAAGACATTTCAATATACAATCTACATTTTATTTCAATATTGACAAACAGAGCAACTCCTCCACCTCTTTTATTTTTCTTGTTCATATAATATAATTCATATCCTTCAATATAAGCATTGTTTATGTTTCCTTCATTTAGCCATGTTTCAGACGGCGATACTATTGAAAAAGTCTTATTTAAGATTTTTAAATAATCTGATATTTTAGATATGTTTGCATTTATACTTCTACAATTAAAGTGAATTATAGTGAATGCTCCATTTGCAATATTAATTTTGTTGAACTGGTCTACATTATAATATTCACTAACTTTTATAACTGGAAAAAAAAATTCTGTCGATGACCATCCATCCATCCATCCATCTTCTTCCGCTTATCCGGGGTCGGGTCGCGGGGGTAGCAGCCTAAGTAGGGAGGCCCAGACTTCCCTCTCCCCAGCCACTTGGAGCAGCTCCTCCGGGGGAATCCCAAGGCGTTCCCAGGCCAGCCGAGAAACATAGTCCCTCCAGCGCGTCCTGGGTCTTCCTCTGGGTCTCCTCCCGGTGGGACGTGCCCGGAACACCTCACCAGGGAGGCGTCCAGGAGGCATCCTAACCAGATGCCCGAGCCACCTCAACTGGCTCCTCTCGATGTGGAGAAGCAGCGGCTCTACTCCGAGTCCCTCCCGGATGACTGAGCTTCTCACCCTATCTCTAAGGGAGAGTCCAGCCACCCTGCGGAGAAAACTCATTTCAGCCGCTTGTATCCGAGATCTTGTTCTTTCGGTCATAACCCAAAGCTCATGACCATAGATGAGGGTGGGAACGTAGATCGATCGGTAAATTGAGAGCTTTGCCTTTTGACTCAGCTCTCTCTTCACCACGACAGACCGGTACAGCGCCCGCTTCACTGTGGACGCTGCACCTATCCGCCTATCGATCTCACGCCCCAGTTTTCCCTCATTCGTGAACAAGATCCCGAGATACTTAAACTCCTCCACTTGGGGCAGGACCTCCTCCCCGACCCGGAGAGGGCATGCTACCCTTTTCCGGCTCAAGACCATGGCCTCGGATTTGGAGGAACTGATCCTCATCCCGGCCGCATCGCATTCAGCTGCAAACCGCTCCAGCGAAAGCTGTAGATCACGAGCTGATGAAGCCAATAGGACCACATCATCTGCAAAAAACAGAGAAGCGATTCTAAGGTCACCAAAACGGATCCTCTCAACACCTTGGCTGCGCCTAGAAATTCTGTCCATAAAAGTTATGAACAGAATCGGTGACAAAGGGCAACCTTGGCGGAGTCCAACTCTCACCGGAAACGAGCCTGACTTACTGCCGGCAATGCGGACCAAGCTCTGACACCGGTCGTACAGGGACCTAACAGCCCTTATCAAAGGGCCTGGTACCCCATACTCCCGGAGTACCCCCCACAGAACCCCCCGAGGGACGCGGTCGAATGCCTTCTCCAAGTCCACAAAACACATGTAAACTGGTTGGGCAAACTCCCACGCACCCTCCAGGACCCTGCTGAGGGTGTAGAGCTGGTCCAGTGTTCCACGACCAGGACGAAAACCACACTGCTCCTCCTGAATCCGAGGTTCGACTATCCGACGGACCCTCCTCTCCAGAACCCCTGAATAGACCTTACCAGGGAGGCTTAAGAGTGTGATCCCCCTATAGTTGGAACACACCCTACGGTCCCCCTTTTTAAATAGGGGAACCACCACCCCAGTCTGCCAATCCAAGGGAACTGCCCCAGATGTCCACGCGATATTGCAGAGTCGCGTAAGCCAACACAACCCTACAACATCCAGAGCCCTAAGGAACTCCGGGCGAATCTCATCCACCCCCGGAGCCTTGCCACCGCGGAGCTTTTTAACCACCTCGGCGACCTCAGCACCAGAGATCAGAGAACCCGACCCAAAGTCCCCAGGCTCTGCTTCCTCAGTGGAAGACGTGCCAGTAGGATTGAGGAGGTCTTCGAAGTATTCCGCCCACCGACTCACAACATCCCGAGTTGAGGTCAGCAGCACGCCACCTCCACCATAAATGGTGTTGGTCTCGTACCTCTTTCCCCCCCTGAGACGCCGGATGGTGGACCAGAATCGCCTCGAAGCCGTACGGAAGTCATTCTCCATGGCCTCTCCGAACTCCTCCCACGCCCGAGTTTTTGCCTCAGCAACCACCCGAGCCGCATGCCGCTTGGACTGCCGGTACCTATCAGCTGCTTCCGGGGTCCCACAAGCCAAAAAGGCCCAATAGGACTCCTTCTTCAGCCTGACAGCATCCCTCACTGCCGGTGTCCACCACCGGGTTCGAGGGTTGCCACCTCGACAGGCACCAACAACCTTGCGGCCACAGCTCCGATAAGCTGCCTCGACAATAGAGGCGCGGAACACGGCCCACTCGGACTCCATGTCCCCCGCCTCCCTCGGAACGTGTTCAAAGCTCTCCCGGAGGTGGGAGTTAAAGCTCCGTCTTACGGGAGACTCTGCCAGACGTTCCCAGCAGACCCTCACGATACGTTTGGGTCTGCCAGGTCTGACCGGCATCCTCCCCCACCATCGGAGCCAACTCACCACCAGGTAGTGGTCAGTAGACAGCTCCGCCCCTCTCCTCACCCGAGTGTCCAAGACATGCGGCCGCAGATCAGATGAGACGACAACAAAGTCGATCATCGAACTGCGACCTAGGGTGTCCTGGTGCCAAGAGCACATATGGACACCCTTATGCTTAAACATGGTGTTCGTTATGGACAATCCATGACGAGCACAGAAGTCCAATAACAGAACACCACTCTGGTTCAGATCAGGGGGGCCGTTCCTCCCAACCACACCCCTCCAGGTCTCACTGTCATTGCCCACGTGAGCGTTGAAGTCCCCCAGTAGAACAAGGGAGTCCCCAGGAGGCGCACTCTCCAATACCCCCTCCAAGGACTCCAAAAAGGGTGGGTAGTCTGAGCTGCCGTTTGGTGCATAGGCACAAACAACAGTCAGAGCCCGTCCCCCCACACGTAGGCGAAGGGAGGCTACCCTCTCGTTCACCGGGGTGAACCCCAACGTACAGGCACCAAGATGGGGGGCAACCAGTATGCCCACTCCTGCTCGGCGCCTCTCACCAGGGGCAACTCCAGAGTGGAAGAGTGTCCAACCCCTCTCAAGGAAACTGGTTCCAGAGCCAGAGCCATGCGTTGAGGTGAGTCCGACTATTTCTAGTCGGAACCTCTCAACCTCACACACTAGCTCAGGCTCCTTCCCCACCAGAGAGGTGACATTCCATGTCCCAATGGCCAGCTTCTGTAGCCGAGGATCAGACCGCCAGGGTCCCCGCCCTCGGCCGCCACCCATCTCACATTGCACCCGACCCCTTTGGCCCCTCCCACAGGTGGTGAGCCCATGGGAAGGGGGACCCACGTCTCCTCTTCGGGCTGTGCCCGGCCGAGCTCCATGGGTAAAAGCCCGGCCACCAGGCGCTCGCCAGCGTGCCCCACCTCCGGGCCTGGCTCCAGAGTGGGGCCCCGGTGACCCGCGTCCGGGCGAGGGAAAACTTAGTCCATTAATTGTACTCATCATAGGGGTTTTTGGGCTGCGCTTTGTCAGATCCCTCACCTAGGACCTGTCTGCCTTGGGTGACCCTTCTAGGGGCATGAAGCCCCTGACAGCATAGCTCCTAGGATCATTGAGACACTCAAACCCCTCCACCACGGTAAGGTGGCAGCCCAGGGAGGGGTCTGTCGATGACATCTTCTAAATTATATATTTTGAATTTTGATTCTTCGTACATCGTCATGATTCAATGTATTTGTTCGTCAGAGTGTTTGCTTCGTCAATTTTTGAACAGGATATTTCATAATACATTATTAAGTCATTACCTAGGTACACCTCAATCTTTCCAAATCCCTAAATTCTTTTATTATTTTAGGTTGTGATCCTTCCTGTACCTTAATCCAGACTTTTCCATTTCTTGTCCATGTTGACACTATTGTAGTGATACACCTAACCTCTGATATTTTAGGCTTGACCTTCAAGTACACCTCTCTGCATCTCTTTGGAACTCTCAGTGTTACACCTTCTTGAAGCCCTCAAGGAGACAAGTGGACACTTATATTTGTTACAATTATTATGAATTAATGGACACTAATTAATCAGATTGAACTTTCTTTTTAATGTGTGTTAATTCAGAATTGATCTACAGTATATTTTGTCATTTTAATGATGATCTGTTACTTGCATGAGTTTGACCTTTCTGGTTTTATTTCTGCAAAGCAAGCAGGCTCTGATTCTAAGACACAGTTCAGGGTAAACTGTTAGCTGTTCAGCTTCCTTCTCTGTTTTGTCTATGAAGTTAGCCATAATATTCTCTGTGCTCACAAGCAGGCCATCTGGCCGATTTTGTAAACAGTTTTCCTGTTGTCCGTCAAGAGACATTTCTGCCTATGAGATGAAAACCCATCTCTTATTTTGTTAAAACCAGCCAGTAATCATTAAGGGGGTGGGGAAGACCCCGCCTCCCATATAAAGGTCATTTCCTGCATTTTGTCTTTAGTTTTTTGGAGAGAACTAACTGACACCTGGCATCTCTCCTCTGGGAAAGCTGTAGACGTTCCGGTCAATATGTCAACTCGACCCACGTTTCAGCTAGGATCATAGTAAAGCCTTACTGTGATCCTTTCACTCATTTCTGAAATAATTTGTTTTCTGAAGTTTTATTTTGAAAATCAGTCTGTGCGCTTGACCGTTGTTTTCCTGCCGAGGGAGACGAGTTCCTCGTATCGTGAATCAGCCACACACGCTGAAGTCCCAACTGGGCGGCCGGTGGACAAACTCATCCACGTGTGTGTCCAGTCACTTCTCCACTCTTATCTCCAAGAGACGAATCGTCAACAGGTAACGAGCCGTGGTGTGTTTGAACGTGCGGGAGCCCAGCAGCTGCTCGTGTGGGGAAAAAGGTGTCACCCAGTCTGGTTCAAAATAATTAATTTCAGTTAACTTAGCTTTCATCTTCTTCCTCCTATTTCTTCTTTTCATAAGCTATTAATCTGTTAAGTAATGTGCCAACAGAAAGGTCCAACTGTCTGTTTGTTTTTAATTTGAATTCTTGTCAACGTAGTTATTAAATCAGAGCTAATATCGATACAAATGTTTAATGTAATTTTTGTGATAGTTTCAATAAAAGGTCTATTTTTCTGGTAGACCAACATAAGTTGAGTCTCTTGTGAAATTACATTCTTGTCTAATCACAGTAAAAACAATTTAGTATCGGAAAAAGGAAGAACTCGCGCATTGGTGGCAGTTTGTGCAAGATTAAAGTCTGCTAAACTGCGCATCTACAATAATGGTGGCTCAGTAAGTGTTTAAATACCTTACCAAGCGCATTATTTCTTACATTTGGTGGCTCGTCCGAGTTCCTGGAACGTTTATTAAGTTGTTTTGTGTAGCTTGATGTTACGGTGTTGTTGGCATAGTTTGCATCCTGTGGTGGACTTATGGAATAGTTTTGGCTGGTGAGTGTCTCAGAGATTGCTAATAGTGGCATTGTCTGGTACGTTTTCCCGTTAGAATTATCTTTTCTTTCACTTTTGAACGTATGTTTTGGAGCTGCGGATGAATGAATGTTTGTTTTTGTGAGACGTTTCATTACGTGTCACGAGGCTGCATGCATGTTTTTGTTTTGTGACCGCCGTGTCACCTCTGCTTCATTTTATTGCATCTGCGATTTACTGTTAAACGTCTGTTTCACTCTTTGCTGCTCCATTTTTACCTAATCTGTTACAACGTGTTTGCCGAGGTTCGGGTAAAGCCCACTCCGCTTTTGGACCGGACACTCCGGTTCCGAGTGACGTAAAGTCCGTTGTTGTACACAGTTAGCGTGCTGCCTTCTTTGGAGGGCGTGGGGGTTAGCTTGGATGTGTTGTGCTCGTTAACAGAATTTTTCTGCGGTGTAAAAGTCGTTTATTTTGTGGAAGAGAGTCCAGTACTTTGGGTCGAGCTAAATGCTAAACGGTACCGGGACAAGATGGCTGCTTAAAACGCTGTGATTGGTCCATTGTGTGTCGCGTTCAAGAACGTTGGTTTCTGTAGACTCTGGTTGTCAGATTCATTTTTGTACACATTTCTGACGGTTTATTTGTGTTGTTTAAGTTCTATGCACGTGATATCGTCGAAGACTGGCTTTACCGCGGTGTTTTGCGATATTTATGACTGTTTTAGAACGTTGAAAAGTCCGTTCCACGCTTTTGTTCGACCGACCGCAGGTCCGTGAACACACCGCTCGAACGGCACGTCGCACGTGGGCGGCGTTAGGTTTGGAAGACACAGTTTCCCATGAACACTTGGGTTTTAGAACTACAGTTCTGTCTTCGCTGTGATTGGTCGATTACGCTGTAAGTGTTGACGCTTGCGCAGTGGGTGAAGCCCCGCTCCTCGTCAACTTTCACTTCAGCTGCTTGTCCCAGACAAGTTTCAGGCTTGTTTGTCCATTACTGTCATTGAAAAGACTGCTTCATCGCGGTGTTTTTGAGATGTTGGTGGATGTATGAGTACGTTGTTCAGAAACTACCGATCGCCATGTGACCAGGTCACGTGACACCGGCAGTGGCAGCTACTTTGAAGGCCCGACCTTTTTTCTTTTAAACGCAGTTTAAAATGTTTCACAGTCCAACCGATTTTACTCACATAATTTCATTTTTGTGAGAAAGGGGATACTAGAGTTTTGTCACGTCAGGGCTCTGGGCTTTCTGATTTGCTGTTTTTGATCCGTTGTTAGACGTCTGTGAATGTTTGGCAGCTCACGGCTGCGCTCACAGGTGACAACAGCGCCTCTATAGCGGTCAGAAAAAGAATTGCGGTCGCTGTCATAAATTTATCCAGCGCTGCTCACCCCACCTGCTGGTTACTGGAGAAGACGCAGTATTCCTGTAATTTGTACATGTTTGAACGTTCCTGTTTTTAAACGGGGAACATTTTGAAATATTGTACTCACAGCACGCTTTATTTTGATTTTCGCAGAGAATCAAATGTTGATGGCAGAACAGTTACACAGATTTAATACAGACATGTCTGCTTTTTGATAAAACTTGACACTTTTATCATCAATTATGTGCAAAACTAGCTCTCTGTCCCTGTTTTTTTTTTAAACTGCAGGTTTAAAATAACACACAGATTAGATGGCGGCCTCTGCACTTGAGGCTCCTGATGCCAGACTTGATTTTTCACAGAAAATCAGTACAAAGATGGACGTTCGAACAGGTGAACCACCTGAGGGGGCCTCTTGTTCTGTGTATCCTAGATGGATGGATGGGGGCCTTGGGATTCCTGCCCGTGCTTCCCGCAAAGTGGGGGAATCTGCCTCATCGTATGCTAATTACTTGGCTGCATGGAACGTCCGTCAGGATAAGTGGGAAAATCCCCTGTCATTCTACGACAGGCTAATCTCGGTCTACTCCGGGGGCAAAACTGTCCCTGGATTAGAGGAAAATATGGAGTTTAAACGTCTTTTCATTATGAATCTTATGCCTTTTCAAATGAAATGTGTTCATTTCAAGGTTGATTGCAAAAAAGATTCCATGGAAGTGATAAGACAATATGCTGCGACAGTTTTTGAGGCCGAAATACAACCTAGGATACCATCAGAGGTTTGTACAGGTCAAAAGGTCACATCCCACTCGCAGACACTGGGAGAGGTTTCCTCTCCTATGGAGTGCGAGAGTGAACAGAATCCTCATGATAACAAACCACAGGTTGTGTCCAGCTGGAACAATGACTCTGATCGGTTCACAAGGAGTATTGCTCCTCTTTCGCCTCAGGTTGAAAACCCTGTGATGAGCAAGGAACCACAAAAGGCAGGTGTTCGCTCTCTAGATGAACCAAGATGGTTCAGATCGAACCAAAAGAGTTCTCACCTAGGTCTCACAGTGGGTGAACTTCGAGAGAAGTTGATGTCTGGGAACCGTGACCCTTTGAAAAATGGTCTGTCCCGACATGTGCCCCCGAGAAGCGGCCCTCCTGCCCCTGCCCCTCGAACTGCACAGTTTGAGACATGCAATGAGTCACACATGCTCCAGATTATGGAAACGGCGCCTCCGCGCGAGGACGTGACTGAGGTTGTGGTTTGTTTGTCAAATGATTTGAATGTTACAGTGGTTGACCAAGCTGACACAACGTGTGACGTTGTCCTTGATGATAACACAAACAACGTTGTTCATCCTGATGAAGCGACGCGCAGCACTGCCTTTTGCAACAACTCAGTGCACACAGTTGACAACAACAACGTCAACACTGACATAAATGCTGACAGCAAACAAATTGCTGATGATCAGCGTCCTGAAAGTCCAGATGCTGACAGCAAACAAATTGCTGAAAATCCACATCCTGAAGGTCATGAGGCAGACAGCCATCATGATGCTGACAGCGACGACGATTACACAGACAGAGTCACACGTACACAGAAACGTGTGGAAAAACCTGAATGGTTTCTGTGTAACTTTATAAAAAGGGGGATAGCTAAGAGAGCTTACCTGCCACTCACATTGGAAGGGGTCCTCGCGCAAGAAGCGCTCCTGGTTAGCGGCTCAGACGTGTCTACCATGTCAGCCGAACTGTTTGAGGAGCTAAGGACCGCCGCTAACGATGTTGACAGGCAAATACCCTTTGTGAAATACACTTATGGTGAGCAACTGGGCCTCGCAAAGACGAGTACAACCCTAATAGCCATGGTTCACATGCAGATTGGCGAGATGTCACTATACCACCCGGTATATGTGTCTGAACTTGACTCACTCCGGGCTCCATTTGTGGTTGGCCAAGATTTTATAAATCGCTTTGAAGCGATTATAAATTATGGCAATCAGACAATGTGGGCCACAGTGAGCAGTCCACTGCCAATCGAGGTGCCCACCCAAGGTCAGGACACTGACTGTCTAACAACAGGTACCGCTGAGGTCACATGGGATTCCCCAACCGAGACCACGAGCCCGGTAAGTGAACCTTCATATACAGGTGAGACAGAGGAGACTCAACAGGTGGACCAGACTCTGGACCAACACGAGAACCTCCTCTGCGAGCTGACACCTTCAGCACTCACTGAGCACTGCCTACCATCGGTAGAAGAAGGTGTGGAGATCCAAGGGTCCCACACCGATGACGCTGTACTGTCCTGTGGGACAGGTAATTTGGCATACAGCCAAGCTTGCAGTGAAGTCTTGGTTCAAGGACATCTGAGTCCGGAAAGTGACAGTCTACAACACTCTGACAGTCACTTGGACTTCATTGTTACAGATTTTGAGGACCCCTCCTCGAACAAAAGGGGGGCAGACTCACACTTCCTACCACAGGTAGAGGACGGTGTAGAGATCCAAGGATCACACACCGAGATCGCTGTAATGTCCTCTGGGACAGGTAATTCAGTTATCAGCCAAGCTTTCAATGAAACCTTGGTTCAAGAGCATTTGAATCTAGAACTACTCAGAGATTACATAGTTCTGACAGACTCAAAGAGCACCTCTTCATTCATGAAGTGGGAAGACATACATCACAACGACAGAGACACGCCTGCGACGGCGCCGACAGTTGTGACACACCTGCATTACGCAGAAAGAGGTAAACGTACAGAGATACGTTGGCCGAGACCTATAAGGTTCCTGTACAAGGTTCCCCATAAACTGCGCGAACAGCTTAAACTAAACAATGGCATCCTAACTCGTGCCCATGGACGGACGTCCACACCCGTGCGCGTGGTCCCTCATGACCACAGGGGGGTGATGTTAGGTCATGCCCATGTCAAGGACAAAGATTTCAATAACCCCACAAACGACAAAGATCTCGCAAACTCAAAGACTTCATGGGAAAAGAAGGTCGTCCAAGCACAGGATAGTAAATAAACTAAACAGTTTAAACTATACTAGTTGCGAAAAGAAACCGTTCCAACTAGAACTTAGAAACGCTAAGCATAAAACCCACAACAAAAACTAACCTTAACAACCGTTTAAATCTGCAGGATTTAATTGACATCGGTTATAAAGCTAAGAACTGTTTTTCTTGTGTGTGACGTTGGAGTCTGACGACCAGAGTGAGTTTGTTGTAGTGAAACGTTGTTTTCTAGTGGCTTGATTGCTACTTTTGTTGTTATTGAAGTTGTTATTGTTTTCTGAACACTCCCAGCCAAAAGAGGTTTTGATTGTTGATAAGTTGAAGACTTAAATGGATTTAACTATGCCAACATGCTGTTCATTTTGTTAAAGATCTCAATCTTTGATGAGTCATAGTAGATTAATACTACTTAAGGTACTATAATCTACACTGATCTCCCAATCATTTAGGTAGAACCGATTCGATCGTTTCTATTCTAGATCTATTCATTTTGATGAGTCTCGCCATAGACTTCAAAATTTTTAGGGATTACCAAATCTTGCGTCGTTCGTCTAAAAGACAACAGACATTTAGACCAAACTAGATTTCATTTTTTTTTAGTTTAAACAAAACTAAATAATGAATGGAGGAATAGTTTGAAAGAAGAGGCCTTCGTTACAGAAGCCCTCCACATTTCTATAGGTATAGATCCCTATATCTGATTTTTACAGCATTGATCCACCCCTTAATTGGTAATTGTAGCTGATCTAATCCATGATAGCTTACATACCAGGTGCATATAGGTAGGCCTAATGTAAAATCCCAATCATAAGCCCACCTAAAACCACATAATTGCATGACACATTGAACCAGGGTGGCACCGACTGGAAGCCATCCAGCCTGCAACCTTCGATGTGGGGACCTGCTGATCCAACGTTGGTCTTCAACCTTCATCCAAGGCCCGCCTCCTCTGCTTCAATCGAGGGATCCCCTCTACATGCTGATTAAAACCATTCTTGCTGATGAAATCAATAACCCCCATCGTTGTGGATTTACCGTTGTGGATTATAAGACTTTGTTTCCAAGGGATCACAGACTCAGTTTTCCATGGGTTAACAGACTATGTTTTCCAAAGGATTAAAAGCTTGCCGCAATGGGATTACCTACGAACAGTATGGAATTTCCAAAAACATTATGGGAGTATAATTTTGAACTTTTTTTTTTTTTTCCACTTGCTGGATTACATAGAGGTCAGAGACATTCGGTGGTATCCTTTCGTGTTGGAACTCATCTCCAAGGACAGGCGATGACTTCCAAAAAGGGGGACTGTAGTGATACACCTAACCTCTGATATTTTAGGCTTGACCTTCAAGTACACCTCTCTGCATCTCTTTGGAACTCTCAGTGTTACACCTTCTTGAAGCCCTCAAGGAGACAAGTGGACACTTATATTTGTTACAATTATTATGAATTAATGGACACTAATTAATCAGATTGAACTTTCTTTTTAATGTGTGTTAATTCAGAATTGATCTACAGTATATTTTGTCATTTTAATGATGATCTGTTACTTGCATGAGTTTGACCTTTCTGGTTTTATTTCTGCAAAGCAAGCAGGCTCTGATTCTAAGACACAGTTCAGGGTAAACTGTTAGCTGTTCAGCTTCCTTCTCTGTTTTGTCTATGAAGTTAGCCATAATATTCTCTGTGCTCACAAGCAGGCCATCTGGCCGATTTTGTAAACAGTTTTCCTGTTGTCCGTCAAGAGACATTTCTGCCTATGAGATGAAAACCCATCTCTTATTTTGTTAAAACCAGCCAGTAATCATTAAGGGGGTGGGGAAGACCCCGCCTCCCATATAAAGGTCATTTCCTGCATTTTGTCTTTAGTTTTTTGGAGAGAACTAACTGACACCTGGTATCTCTCCTCTGGAAAAGCTGTAGACGTTCCGGTCAATATGTCAACTCGACCCACGTTTCAGCTAGGATCATAGTAAAGCCTTACTGTGATCCTTTCACTCATTTCTGAAAGAATTTGTTTTCTGAAGTTTTATTTTGAAAATCAGTCTGTGCGCTTGACCGTTGTTTTCCTGCCGAGGGAGGCGAGTTCCTCGTATCGTGAATCAGCCACACACGCTGAAGTCCCAACTGGGCGGCCGGTGGACAAACTCATCCACGTGTGTGTCCAGTCACTTCTCCACTCTTATCTCCAAGAGACGAATCGTCAACAGGTAACGAGCCGTGGTGTGTTTGAACGTGCGGGAGCCCAGCAGCTGCTCGTGTGGGGAAAAAGGTGTCACCCAGTCTGGTTCAAAATAATTAATTTCAGTTAACTTAGCTTTCATCTTCTTCCTCCTATTTCTTCTTTTCATAAGCTATTAATCTGTTAAGTAATGTGCCAACAGAAAGGTCCAACTGTCTGTTTGTTTTAATTTGAATTCTTGTCAACGTAGTTATTAAATCAGAGCTAATATCGATACAAATGTTTAATGTAATTTTTGTGATAGTTTCAATAAAAGGTCTATTTTTCTGGTAGACCAACATAAGTTGAGTCTCTTGTGAAATTACATTCTTGTCTAATCACAGTAAAAACAATTTAGTATCGGAAAAAGGAAGAACTCGCGCATTGGTGGCAGTTTGTGCAAGATTAAAGTCTGCTAAACTGCGCATCTACAATAATGGTGACTCAGTAAGTGTTTAAATACCTTACCACATCATTATTTCTTACACTATCTTGCTCTGTTTTTTAACAACCTTGCTTCACGAGCAATGTTGCCATTTTTCTTAGTTAAATGTTCATTTATGTAAACTTTTGTTCCATTTAATTTTCTAGCCTGCATCATTACATTAATTTTAGCTTTTCTACTGATAAATCTGACAACAATTACTGGTTTAGTTTTTTTTCTGTTTTGTTGGGCAGGTGTGACACATTGAAATAGTTTCATGATCAATGTCTGTATCCCTATCTTGCAAAAAAGTCTCCACCTGCTCCTCCAGATTCCTTAGGTCCTGCTGTGATGCATCTTCTGTTGTTTTTGTACCAGAAACAACTTTTGCATATGAACGAGTCTTTACTTCAGGTCCCGTGATGACAAGGTTATCTTGTCTTGTGTTTTGTTCAAGGTCATCAAGTTTTTGTTCCAGTTCCATTATTTTTTATCTTTATGTCCTATTTGTAATTTTTATTGTTTGACTTTCTCGAACAGACCCTTCAGGAGTTTCTGTTGGGATGTTAGTTTCACCAGTTCAGAATTCATGAAACTCAAGGATTTTTTTTATCTCTTTCAAATCGTCCGAATTATACTCAGGCGGCTCATGTTTTTTTGCTTGGATTTGCCTGTCATATTTTGAACAAACGTATCGCCCAATGGCAGTAACCACACGCACCTTCAGCCAAGAGTCAGGACCCCCGTCCACCGCCTCAACTAAAACAACAACAACAAAATCTGAACAGCCTAAAATACAGAACAAGTCATACACATAAAAAAAGTCTTAAAAACTGAACTGTAAAAAACACACCACTCACTAGTCACTTGATCACAAAAGGTTTATCTATTTAAATACTTTGTATA
>JBBPBX010049917.1:8139-22462 GCA_038048925.1 Garcialebias charrua | reverse complement strand
AAGACAGTGGGCTCACCACTGCAAAAATTGTTGTGGAATGGCTCCAGAAGTACACACACATAAAATATTATTTTTGATAATAATAATAATAATAATAATAATAATAATAATAATAATAATAATAATAATAATGATAAAACCATAATGCTAAAGCAATACAGTATTGCACCAGAACAAGGTCAAACCTGGTGAATACTTTTACTGAAGGTCACATGACCCCTAAGATCCAAAACCATCATGCTCGGCACCACAAACACACCCAGAGTAATATGACTGTAAACACATTTCTAGAACTATTAAAAGCAAATTAATATTACTAATGAAAACAAAGAAGAACTGAAGTTACCACTGTCTAAGACAGCAACTATAAAGTGATCATAAAAATAACCAAATTATTTAAAGGCAAATTTTAAAACCTAGTTGTTGAAAAAGTGATAAACACTTAATAATAATTATATTTATAATAATAATAATTTATATAATTAGTATAGTTTATACTAATTATATTTACAAAGACTTTTAGCAAACTAAATATTGAAAAGTGGATAGGAAAACATAAAAAAAACTCTTAAATGATGTGAGCTTCTTTTTATATTTTAGTGTATTACTGAATTGAGAACTAAAATCTTAAATATGATATAATCTAAAGCTGTGACAGTATTTATCCTTCACCCAACCTGCAAACCTATAAAAATGCTCCCACACAAAGGAGGTGGTTGTACAACTAAATGAATCCTAAGGAGATCAATAACAAAATCCCACCAGTTTTATTGACAGTTACTTCATGTGCCTGCCCCAAAGGACTTTTGACAATATTAGAGCTTTTCAGCACTTTTGTCATTAACAAGACTGTTAATGCAAAAATCCTAGAAGGAAAGTTGTAACACAACACACCATTATGTTTCAGTCCTGTTCAAATACTTCTTCAAAAATACATCCTTCAAATCTTTGACATCATCACGTTTTTACAATGGGGGATGGAGATAAGAAGAAAACTGCAGTTTCTGGTCTTATCAAGTTCATATCAGTGATGACTGCAAAGGCAGCAGATAACAGGATGTATTGTGTGATATTTGAACAAGGACCCTGGGAAATGCAGAAAAGGAAAGATATTAGCAGGGACAAAGGTTAGAACTTGAACATGACAGTGAGTAGGGGAGGAAAGTATTTCACATAGTGCATGTCTCAAGCCCTGTTACCTTGTTTGCACCAGTAGTTAATCAACTTAACATAAACCTACACACACACATGCACACATGCATGCACGCACTCACACACACACACACAAAAATGCAAAATCTAGACAATATTAACTTATTGATTACTTCTGCCTACAGTTAACAATGAATAGATTTATGGGGAGGCTAAGAAATATATATGGTAACTATGGAAACGAGCAATTTTATCCTAAGACCAGACCTATCAAAGTGTAAAGCTAATGTATTTCTAACAACAATGATTTCATTCATTTTGCAGGACTGTAATGCAAACAAGGTAACAAATATTTCAAGAAAACACATGAAACAAAGTTTATAAAAGGGTTTTCATAATTAATTGAGCTTAGTTTATAGGGTTATTATGAAAGATATAAATAAAAACATTTGTTTACCCTAGGTTTATAACTTTAACGTTTAGTGTCTTCGGAATCCTCACATCTGCAGAAATATAAAGGAATTCATACAACGTTTAGGTATCTTGAAGAAAAGGAACTCATAACAGACAAAAACACCACTGTGACACAGATGTTTCTGATAACCCTGCTGCTGCAGTGTGAAATATGTTTTTTATGTCTTATTTAGATTTTTGATGAATATATATTGATGCTTCAAAGTGTGTAGTCAAAAGACATGCTTGATTGAGTGCATATTGTATACGCTGTAGCAATAAAACAATGCCAGCAATGCTTGAAGTTTCAGGTCTCCATTTTTCGAAGTAGACAACTTATAAAATAAATTGTAAATTTTATAATATGATATATAATATAATATATATAATAATGATGTAACTGGGACCCTGTGCACATAATCTTGTTTCATCACATGTACCACATGCGGTGCAAATGACAATAAAGATTCTCTGACTCTGATAATGGGACATCACCATATCATTAATGCAACACTGATAAAATTATACAGAAAGTTTTAATGCAATAATCATGTATATGAGGAATAACAATGTGCTTGAAAATAACAACATACATATTATGTGCATTTATTTCTTCTTCTTCTTCTTCTTTTTCTTTCGGCTTTTCCCTTTTCAGGGGTCGCCACAGCGAGTCATCCTCCTCCACCTCACTTTGTCCTCTGCATCCTCTGTCCTCACTCCAACTACCTTCATGTCCTCTCTAACTGCATCCATATATCTCCTCTTTGGCCTTCCTCTTTGTCTTTTTCCTGGCAGCTGCATTTCTAACATCCTTCTACCAATATACCCACTGTCCCTCCTCTGGACATGTCCAAACCATCTCAGTCTGGCCTCCCTAACTTTATCTCCCAGTTGTTCAACATGTGCTGTACCTCTGATGATCTCATTCCTGATCTTATCCATCCTTGTCACTCCTAAGGAGAACCTCAACATCTTCATTTCTGCTACTTCCAGTTCTTTCTCCTGTCTTTTTGTCAATGACACTGTCTCCAGACCATACAACATAGCTGGTCTCACCACTGTCTTGTAAACTTTTCCTTTGACCTTTGCTGACACCTTTTTGTCACAAATCACTCCTGAAACTTTTCTCCATCCGCTCCATCCTGCCTGGACTCTCTTCTTCACCTCTTTACCACATTCCCCATTTTCCTGGACAGTGGACCCCAAGTCCTTGAAGTCCTGCACCTTTGTGACCTCTGCTCCTTGTAGCCTCACTGTTCCACTGGCCTCCCTCTCATTCACACACATGTACTCTGTCTTACTACGGCTGACTTTCATTCCTCTTCTTTTAAGTGCATACCTCCACCTCTCCAAGTTCTCTTCCACCTGTTCCCTGTTCTCACCACATAGCACACTATGTGCATTTATTTATTTGTATTTTTTCCTCATTGAAGCTGGATTTTTCTTTTGCACTTTAAGGTGAGAAGTATAGCATAAAACCAAACATTTCTTTTCATTTTCTCATTTAAGTTAAATGGAATTTACCAGTAAACCAGTGCTAGATATTCTCTTACCTGGCACCTGCCACAGGTGACTTTCTTCCTGGGTCAAGTGATGCTCCCAGGGGTTCTTCACCCAGTGACCTGGTGTCTTTACTTAGCTGATGTAGTCGTGAACTGAGCTCTCCCATAACAGATGGTTTTGCACCCTCATCTGCACCCAATCCAAGTCCCAGCCCACCAAGATTACCCAAACTCCCAATACCTAAGCCTATCCCTGGTCCTCTGGGTTCTACTAGGTCCCCCCACAACTTGGACCTCCGTTGGAAGAGATAGCGTGGCTTGGATGTGGCTAGACCAGTCACTGAAGCAGAACCACCTGCAGGGAGCCCAGCTCCACCAGCCGCAGTGGCAGCCAGGGCAGCTGCTTGTTGCTGCGACAGCAGCTCACTGTCAGAGCTCTGCTTCAGCAAAGGGTCCCTGAAGGTGACAGGGCCTTTACTGCCTCCTATCTGGGACTTAAGTCGAGGCTTAGGAGGCACTGGTGGCTTATCGAGCACAAAAGTCTGCCCATCAGCATAGGAGGTGTGTGTGGTATGTGTGTCAGCAGGTTCGCCACTTTCTGAGGACAACGTGGACATGCTGGAGACAGTGGAGACAGTGCTGGTGGTCTCGAGATGGTAGTCTCGCTCTCTCTCACTGGAGCTGCGTGTATCAGCCTCCTCCACTCCCGAATCAGCTGCAGAGCCAGACTCGCCCACTGGTGGGGGCTCCAGAGGTTCAGAGGGCTTCCCTGAGACAGTTGCTGCACTGGATGGAGGTGGTGGTGGCTGGGGAGGCTGAAGCTGGGTGGTAGTCACCGTTGAGGTTGTTCGGGTTGAAGAAGTTTGCGGGGCTGATGTTGTTGGTGTGATGGGAGAAGGGGCAGGTACAGCAGAAGACACCGGTGTCCTCTGACCCCGTGCTAACAACACACTTGCAAACTCATCTGGTGGAGGAACAACTCCGATCTTTCGTAGCTCTTCTCTTGTTTCTTCATCACTGGAGGACAGCATAGCAGCTGGCAAAGCAACTGCGAACTGGTCCACATCCTCCTCTGAGCTTCCCGGAGCCAGACTCTTTTCTTGGGCCGGACTGGCAGGACGCTGAGTATGAGGCAGTATGTGTAGCTGTGTCTGTGGCTGGGCCACAATGGGAACAGGTGATTTAGCCCGTGGACTCTGCGTTTTGCTGGGCTCTATAGATGCAGGCACAGGTGTTTGTTCAAGATCTGAACCCGCTCCAACAGCCTGACCATTGCTGGTTGCATGGACCATGATCAGCCCTGCTGTCTTCTGCTGTGATTTATCCATAATGCTGATCAACATACTTTTTTTATCTTCTAGTCTTTTTTCCTCCTTCCTCTCCTCTATTCTAGCTTCCATCTCTTGGCGGAATGATATAGGTGAAGATGATGTAGCCCATTGTGGGTTAGTGGATTGAGGCCCTAAAATAGATGCTGGAGAGGATCTAGCTTCATACCCTGCTGCCTTGGAGTTCTTAGGTGAAAAAGGGGGAGATGATGTTACCCCATCCCCATGTGGAGACTCTTTGGTCTGAGTGTCAGCAAACATTACACACTGGCCTATTCGCTCATGTTTAGTTCGAGGCTCTGGGCTGGTAGTTGGGGACTGACTCTGAGAGGTCAGCGCTCTCTCCCTTGCGGCCAGCGCAAGAGCCAGTGGTGAATTTGGGTCCAAAGGCTTTCCCGTAAGAGGATGGATAAAGGTGGTTCCACTAGGTGAGGGGCTCAAAGTCAAGGCAGGGGGAGGAAGCTGTCCCAGCTCACGGGTTAGCATCCGTTCATCAACAGAGTGAGACTGAGTCAAAGAGGGGGAATCTGGGCTTGATGCAGATGACCCCTCCATGGTCCCAACAGAAAGGAAGACAGTGGATTTTCTTCGTTCTTCTAGACGACGCTCACGATCTTTCACTGCTCCAGCAATTGCAGCAGCAAAGGGACCTTTACCCTGAAACATGATCTCTCCTTGGGCACGCAAACGTTCTCGCTCAGCAATAAGCTGCTGCTGGTAGTAGTCTACACGACTTGTGTGAGTGTGTCCATGGGTATGTGGGTGTCGTCCTGAGGGTGAGCTCTCTCGCGAGTGAGCAGCAGCTAAGGCCAAACTAGCTTTTTCTTGTGCATCTTCTACCTGCAGTGGAGAGACAAAAAGAAAAGGTTATGGTCAAAGTGTATTTTCTATTGAGATAAAAAATAAAAAGTAAAACAGAATTAGAAATCATCCCTAACATTCAACCTACCTGCAGCTGTTTCACCAGGGGACTTTTCTTCCTTTGGGGTTTTGTGGGTGTGTACAGTCCAATGCTAAATTGACCCACATTTGCGTAAGGGTTGTCAATAACTCTACCCTTTCTTTTGATTCGCTCTGGTGGAGTAGCAGCAAAGGGACGGGGAATTTCTGTGGGTTCTACAGGTAGATGAGAAGAGTCATGCAAGAGAATCATCGAGCGAGCTTTCTTCTGTCTCTCAAGGTGGGTGGCCTGTCGCTGTGCAGCCTCGTAAGGCAGGTCCAAGGAGGATGGCTTGAAGCTGGATCGCCCTCCGGGTTCATGGCCCTGACTCTGGGTTCTAGATGGAGGAGGGGGAGGGCAGAAAGCTGGGGGAGGACCAGTGTCTAGGTAGTAAGGAGGTGGAGGAGGTGCTGTTTGTGGAGGAGGAGGGATGGGATGGGGTTTTGAGTGGTCTCGAAGGCTGTCTGTCATAGAGGAGCTCCGAGGAAATCTATGCTCGCCTATAAGAGCAGACAATCGATCCTCCTCTGTGGCTCCTGATGGATTAGGGTTGAACACAGAAATGAGGAGGGAAATAATTAGAAGAAAAAAAATAAACTTTACGCCACTATACTATGTTCACGGTTACTGCATGAAAAACACACTAGAATGCTCCCAACTGTATAGCTTATTATTTGAATACCTCATAACATTTTGGCTTTCTCAAAAATGCAGCAAAAAAAATGCAAATAAAAATAATTTAATCTTAAAATAATTAAACCATCAGTCATTTGATTTAAATAAATACACTGTGGATGACAGTTTTACCAAAAGACTTGGTCCTGGACATGCCTTTAGAAAGTGGTGTACGACCTCTCTCAATCCCTGGCTGCAGACCTCCATGTAGCGTCATCCCTTGCCTCTCCAACAGTGACTGAAACACAAAATCCAGAACTCACTGTGTAATCAAGGGCACTTCTAACATCTTCACACATTAATTCATGTTGTGTAGGCCAGTAGGCCAGATATTTGGAGTATGTCAGATCAAACTTTTATATATAGCAGCTTGGTGCAATATGTTGTTTGGAAATGTGTTTTGTCTAGGAGCACTCACACTGATCTCTGCTGGTGTTATTCTCCTGCTGGTAGGCCGTTGTTTGACAGTGGCTGCTCTGTAATCTGCCTCCGGGGGTTGAGAATGCAACACAGATTCTTGCGATGCCAACATCTCATCAAGTCTCTCTGTGAAGAAGGAAATGAGCCATAATTAAATGTGACATGTACAATTTTGTAAATGTTTTATCATTGTTTTTTGACATGAATGCCACAGACAATAAAAGGCAAATTTGAGACATAAGGTACCACAATGTAAAATTATGCTTTGTGGTGTAGTGGATATATTGTTTTTTTTGTTTTCAATATATTGTTTTTCATGCAAGCTCCTAGGTGCTTAAAGTAAAAAAAGACAAAAAGTAGAAAATAGAAAGATAGATAGAGACAAAGTCCATGCATTTCAAGTGTTTTTCTGTTCTGCTCTTCTTTACTAATCAACACTGCTTATCTGCATACAGCATATTAAATCCTCATTATGATGCTCAGAGAAGTGTTAGTTTCTCGCCTGAGACTCACCTCCTCTTCTCCTTCGAGCAGTAGCTTTGTAGGGAAAAGATAGTGTCAGCAGAGGAGGGAAAATGACAAGAACAAGCCAAAAAAGTGACTATTCTGAAAGTTAGGATAGTCACTCACCAAAATTTAATGACAAAGAAAAAGCAGAGTTGTGATGGAAAAAACAGAAAGAGAGTTGAGTTTACATGCCAGTTCTTTGGCACTCACCCAGCTCCTCCAGCTCAGCAGTCATGGATTTAGATCGCAGTGTCAGGGTGGTGCTGGGAGCTCTCTTAGGTGGTGGAGGAGCTGTGGAGAAAAGGCATGGCGTTGAGGAAGAAGTCGAAGGGGATGAAAACCCTTTGGCTTTGCGACTCAGAGCCTTCTTAGCGTCTCTCAGATGGCCAACCCATCCAGTCTTCACTGCTTTATGTTTGTCAAAATCAGATGAACTCGAAGCATCCCACTTGGCAATGACCTTGTTGAGGCCACGGTCAAAGCCCAACTTCTTCATGTTTTCTTCCTTTCGTTTATGATCATTTATTTTTTGAGTGAGTCTGAAAGACTTTCAGGTTTGTAACCTTTGCTGCAAGAACATGTCTCAGTTGCGGAGCACATAGTTAAAAAAAAAGTCACTCTTCTCTGTAGCTTTTTGAATCCTTCCATTAAACACACCGCAACATGTTTGGCTGCTACAATAGGCAGAAGTATGAGTGCAGAAAGGAGAAGAGGAGAGCCATTAATTTTTCCTTTAATATACCGTCTGCCTTGAATTTAGCAGACATGCATTTCAGAGAAACACAAACACACTGGTTTGCACGCACATGCACATCGTCTCACAAACAGAACTCCTTGAGGGAGGACATTATGACATGTGGCGCGGCAGACGAATAGATGACAGCAAATCTAACAGCTAAGGAAAATAATGTGCTGCAGACTTTACATTACCAGAGCTCCTGGGAGCTTTCTAATCTTGCTACACACTCAAAGCAATTGAGCTGTTACTGTCCCAGACAGTCAAAGCAGTAAATCAGACCAACCAAATGTTGGTAAAAATAAAACAACAACAACAAAAAAAACTAACTGCAAAATTACAAGTTTCAACAAAGTCTATGAATAAATACTGTCATTACCTAAATTGAAAATACAGTAATGCCATGATGTATTTCGTCATGTTGAATCAACAGTAACAACAAAATACCATGCAGTCATAGAGTACCGGTAACAATAAAGCCACAGTAAAGCCTAGAATAACCATTTTTCAAACCATACGCCACAGCAGAACTATTTCAGCTCACTCTGTCTGAGATTGACCATTTAACACCGACTGTACTACTGTAGAGCAATAACTTTCTAGATTGCACACATGCCCCAATGTCTTACTGGAGCGAAACTATCCTGCTGTCATCAGCAACTGCACATCCAGTGTACATACGCCATCCTGAGTACTGTCCAGATCAAACATCTTCCTCTCCTTACCAGCCTGCACACTGAGGTGCAAAAGCAAGCAGCAGAGGAGATAGAGGAGGATGGAAAAAGAGAGACAGACACAGAGAGAGAGTGTGTGTTGCTTTTTCTGTAACGTAATGCTTAATTCAAACATGCATTGTAGTCACCATGGCAACGGCGGGAGTATTGAGGCCGTGCATGATGAAGAGAAAGTGAGTTTGGTTGTGAGTCTGTGTGTGTCAGCATGTGTCTGTTCATTTTGTGCTGAAGTGAAGCACATTATGGTGAGTTTTTCCCAGTAGAAAAGATAAGTAACGACAAACAGCGTTAAGCACAGCTTAGGGTGCAGAAAGGGACAGACCAAAGAAAATGTTTAAAACTAAAGAGGATTTTTTTTCTACTCCTTTACTCTAAATTGCCAGATACAAACCTCAATATAATCATCAACATAAATAATCTGAAAGCTTCAAATGCATCTTAAATGAGTGGTAAACAAAAACAAAGTGATTTACTAGAAATGGCTGTCATTTGATTAAATTATTGCACCATTTCTTGTTCCTCTGTGTGTTTAGTCAAATTTTTTTTCCAGTGAAAATGTATTTCATGCTAAAAATCTCTTGTTATTTACAGTTGCAAGGGAGCGCCAAATGATGACGGGGAAATTATACATGGACATTGTTTTGACTTGCTTATTTCATTTTGGGAAATGCCTATTTTGCTAATTTTGTACAAATGTAATTAAAAAAATCCTTTCAAGCTTTGAAGTACTTTACTGCGCCTCCCCAAAACATGGCGGCCACATGTTACTGTCTGTATCAAGGTAAGGTTCTTTATTATCATTTGCATCACATGTGGTGTATGGGGTGGAACTAAATAGTGTGCACAGGGTCCCAGTTACATCCAACAACGGCAAAAATATAAATTGTAAAAGAAACAGAAAATAAGGATCTAAGATATAAACTAAGAATATGCTAAACTTAGAATATGCTAAACACTAACAGTGCAAAACAATACGTCGAACAACAGCAGGAACATGAGTCTTTGTGAGCAGATGAGTACAAATGAATACAGCAGCATGAGATCGGCAGCATGGATAATCAGCAGCACATATCAACATACAAAGTGGCATTACAGTGATTTTTTTCCAGGGATTTATGAGTTTATCAGCTTCAGGGTAGAAGCTGTTCCTCAGTCTAGTGGTTCTGCACTTAATGCTCCGCAAACTTCTGCCTGAGGGGAGCGGGTCAAAAAGTGTGTGTGCTGGGTGAGCGGGGTCCTTCATGATGCAGGTTAGAGTTGCATTTGTGCTAAAAAAAATCCGACCCAACCCAGCCCCAGCCCGTAGCCATCATAATAATAATAATAATAATGAATTCAATTTATAACGCGCTTTTCATTAGTGAAAATCTCTGAACCGACTTGATGAATTAACAGTAATTACACGTCTGAACCCGAAAACCTCCCCCAACATTTTTTATCAAGCTTTGACTGCTTATATAATTATTAATGGTTGGCGGATGCATGAGGCTGAGTAAAAAGGGGCAGAAGATCAAAGCTGAGGGGGCGTTTGTCTTTTCATGGTTGTCAAAGCGCATTAAATCCCTGCTTCTGCCTGCATTTTGCATTATTCAGACACAGACCATGCTCTGACATGTCTGCAGGATATTTTGGGATCTCAACTACTTGGGTCGTCGGCTGCGCGAGTCAGCTGAGTGCAACAGCTGACGTCCATTAGGGCTTTGATGGATCGCTGCCTGACAGTAGTCCCATCTGAAGCTTAACTGAACCTTTTTTTCCTCGTTCAAGGCCAGTCAGCATGTGGTCAAATAGCCGCGTGCGGCTGGTGATTGTACGGCAAGCCATGCTGCCATATAATTGGATCGTCATCCGCGCGTGTCCGCTAATGCAATCAAAAACCTGACACAGACCCGTCCTGCCCATCCAGCACATTATTATGGCCCCGCCTGCCCTGAAATTTGGGTCGGGTAGGGCAAGGCATTGGGTACGGGTTAGAAATGACAGCTCTACTACAGTGGCCTTTTTCTTGCATCTGGAGGTGTAGATGTCTGTGATAATGTGGAGACTGACTCCAAACATCTGTATAATATATTTTTCTGTTCTCTGCAAACAAAAAAGCTATCAAACTAGAAACGACCAATCAAACAACGAAACAACAACAACAACAACAACAATTAAAAACAACAACCAAAAACTACAGAGTGGAGTGGATAAAAAAAAAAAAAACTCAGGACAGTGTTAGTTTTACTATTTTATGCTTATGTCTATTATTATATGTTTCAGTGTTTCAATGTTTAGATGTTTACTGTTGCACCGAGGGACTGAGAGAAACGCAATTTCGGTCCTGTGTATGTCCTGTACAGTACATATTGCAGATCTGACAATAAAGTTGACTTTTTTGACTTTGACTTTGATATCCACCTACTCTATATTTGTCTTATACTCATGCTTTCAGAGACTAGATTAGCTGTCGTTGGGAGACAAGCAGCTTATTGAAGAAGTTACCATTTCATTACAGGATCAAATAACAGAAAATCATCCACTTTTAGCTAATTACAATCCACTCATTAACGTAATATAAATGAATTGTGGGAAGAAAATCACACAATGAGCTTTAATAGGCCTTTAGGTTTGAGCACCCCATGATTACCACTGGGACTGAGGAAGACAGACAGAAAGAGATGTTAATACAGGCCACAAAGCACAGAGAAGAAGTTTAAGCTGACAGAGCACTGTCCAATAAAACTGTGTCAAATTTGCTTTCTTTGTACCTCAATAAGCACAAAGAAGCAGCACACACATAACTCTACGTTACACTTCAACATTCTCACAAACATCAACAGAAACACACAACTGCAGAGTACACAGGCCAGTGTGCCAGTACTGTGTGGGAGCAGAGGAATGGCAAGCTCTGGTTGACATGGAAACTACACAAAGTTACAGCGGTGAAAAGTGGTAGAAATCCCTAACACAACCAAAACACATCTGTTTCAACCTGTAATTGTTTCCATTACATTACAATTACTAAATATGTTGTATACCGTATATATAATACACTCATGGAATTACATGCAATATGCAGACTTGGAAGAGGCAATCAAATGTTATGACGACATTGTCAAATAACTTAGAGGAACAATGAGCAAGACTCTCTTCCCAATTAATAACAATCCAATGTAAAATATATCTGCCAGAATGCTGATGGTCTTTTCAGGGTCTTAAAGACCGTGTAAAGTGAATTTCAATATTTTCTTCAATAAACATTATAAATGTCCTAATTGTAATCTTGTAAATGAGTAAAAAGTCTCAAAATTGTAGCTCAATTAATTTTGGAGTTATAGAGCAAACTGTGTATAAAGATATTTCTGTTTCAGGATTTTTTAGGCGTGTTTTAAATGTGACCGGGTTTCGTCACGCGGTCTTCAGCCCCACCCCCTGCAGCTTCAGCCGTATAAATTAGACCACGGCGCGGAGCGTGTCCGAGCAGGGGAGTCTGCGTCGGACACAGGTGCGGCGCACGGTGGGAGCTCATCCTGGAGGTGGCATAGCTCCAGGATGAGGAGGCCGGGTTGGCGCGGAGCGTGTCCGAGCAGGGGAGTCTGCGTCGGACACATGAGCTGCGCACGGTGGGAGCTCATCCTGGAGGTGGCAGAGCTCCAGGATGAGGAGGCGGGGTTGGCGCGGAGCGTGTCCGAGCAGGGGAGTCTGCGTCGGACACAGGAGCGGCGCACGGTGGGAGCTCATCCTGGAGGTGGCAGAGCTCCAGGATGAGGAGGCCGGGTTGGCGCGGAGCGTGTCCGAGCAGTAACTACCGACTTTGGCTGCAATCCTTCGCGAACATCTTCAGGGGGCAGGACACGGGGGCAGTACTGCGCTGAAACCACGCCCACGCGCTGACACGCCCCCAGCGTCTTAGACCAGGGGAAAATTATGTTTTTTCATTATTTTTGAGACTTAATTTGATAAGGTAAACAATGTTTTTAATCAGTCAGATTTATATGGGTGATTAATAACACATATTTATGCCGTGTGACAAACTAAAACCACACATTGAAATTTACTTTACACGGTCTTTAAGTCTTCAGGCACATATTAAGAATGAAGTCGACTCCCCATTTAGCTCATTAGATTGTGATAAGTTCACAAGCTTTTATAAATGGTAAATGGACTGTACTGCATCTGGTTAGGATGCCTCCTGGACGCCTCCCTGGTGAGGTGTTCCGGGCATGTCCCACCGGGAGGAGACCCAGAGGAAGACCCAGGACACGCTGGAGGGACTATGTTTCTCGGCTGGCCTGGGAACGCCTTGGGATTCCCCCAGAGGAGCTGCTTCAAGTGGCTGGGGAGAGGGAAGTCTGGGCCTCCCTACTTACGCCAAAATTACACTACTTGCGGTCCGCTCCGCTCCGCAGGTCGCAGCTGAGCGTCTCAAACTCCAATTTCCACTACCTCCGCTCAGCTCAGGTCCGCCTGCATGCGCCGCTCCTAGACGCATGCGCGGGATTTGCGGGATCGCGCGATAAATCAAGTGATAAATAAGTAAGTCAGAACAAAACAATTCATTCGGTGGAAGAAGGAGAACAACAGTAGAGACTGCTGCCTTGATCTTCTCTCGTAAATGAGCGACAGGACATGGTTTGAGCAACAGGAAGTGATGTATTACATTTCAGAATAAAATACTTTATTTATTTATTTATTTCTTGTATTGCGTTTGTAGGCGTAGTCATAAATGATAGTTTGACAGCATTTTTGTACAAATAAATCCGTATAGAGCTAGGATTAGTCCGCCCGTGGTGATTTTATTTTGTAAATACGGAAGTTGTGCTCGTTCCTTTTCCTGTTGGTGCCTCCGCACAGCTCCGGCGTCCGGCAGAAATAGAAAAATTTCTAATTTTGACGGACTGCCGTCCGCTCTCCGCAGCTCGCTGCCGCCGTGCGGAGCCAGTGTAAATTCTGTCATTGATTATAATGGGTGCGTATTTGCTGCGGAGGTCGGACCGGAGCGGGGCGGAGCCGTAACGCGTGTAATGTAATTTTGGCGTTAGGCTGCTACCCCCGCGACCCGACCCCGGATAAGCGGATGAAAATGGATGGATGGATGGACTGTACTGTACTTATATCACGCCTTTCTTTCTGATCAAGATACTCGAAGGGCTTTACAACACAATCTGTGCCTCATTTACCCATTCATACAGCACTCTACTAGACCTCTACAAAGCTAATTGAACAAATCATTCTAAAGAGACTAATCAGTGCTTTAGATCACATTCATACACCGATGGGACACACATCGGAGGCAATGAGGGGTTCAGTGTCTTGCCCAGGGACACTTCAGCATGTGACTGCTGGTGGATTCTAACCCCCAACTCTTGCATTGGAGGACGACTGCTCTAACCACTCAGCCACAGCCGCCCTATAAATGTATGTACCGGTATGCACAAAACTTCTGAATCAAAGTCATAATGGTTTCTTATCATTGTGGCACCATATTGTAATTATGGGTAGAGTGTTGGCAGCAGTGGCAACCTAGCTATTAAATGAGGCCAATGCACACCAGTGGGAAGATTGTTGAGAAGCAGGACTGGCCACACTGGGCTCACATCTACATAGGTTTTGACTATCATCCTAACAAGGTCATGGAAAAAACTTACAGCAGCCCTGTAGCTGCTTTCTGTTATGATTTAAGAGGGTCATGCCAGGGTGAACTTATAAAGTGTGGTAATGTAGCAGGAGAGTATTTAGGGGACATGGAAAATAACAAGGAAAACCTATTTGAAAAATACTAAGTGTAGCAGCATCATGGATGCCTTCACAGTGAAGAAGCTTCTCTAATTTTGTCACGATGCAGCCAGATTTAAAAGGTCATGTAGGTCATGGGTGTATACCAGGTTTGCCAT
>JBBPBX010049916.1:12585-25176 GCA_038048925.1 Garcialebias charrua | reverse complement strand
TACCGTATTTTCCGGTGTATAGGTCGCAACTTTTTTTTTTTCAAGGCCTGCGACCTATATATGGCTTGTTATCACTTTCGGTGAAACAAATTTTTAAATCCAGCTCATTTCACAATTACGTTCATTTATTAAGGAAAAGTTCAGCTCAGACATATATTTGCTATAATTTTTATCAAACAAATAATTGTTTTAAGTGTTAATCTTCTTAAAAGCCTTGCTGTGCGCTCCTGTGGCAGACATTTGCAGCAGAGCTAAACGTAGGTGCGACCTATACACCAGTGCGACCTATCTAGGGATTTTTCCAATCTATTGGTGATAATTGGACAATGCGACCTATACACAGGTGCGACCTATACACCAGAAAATACTGTAAATCTGTGGCACCCCAGACAATAATGTATGTATGCATCTGTGGCACCCCAGACAATAATGTATGTATGCATGTATATATGTAAATACATGTAGGTTATATGTGTACGGTATATGCGCTTGGAAGGATGGATAGGAAAGAAGGAAAGAAAGAAGCTTGTTAAAAGGTCAAGAAGTCTGTTCCAGTAGTTCTTCCTCTGATGTTATCCTCGACTGGTGCTCCTATTTGTCGATTCCTATATTTGGGTATCCTGGTCGATTTGCATCTCTCTTTTAAACTCCTCGTGGAAAACCTAGTAAAGACACTGAAAGTTAAACTGGGTTTCTTTTTCAGAAACAGATCATGTCTAACACTGAATGCTAGGAAACGCCTTGTGTCTGTGACTTTCCTTCCCTCCATTGATTACGGTGACAACATCCAACATCTGCAGGGTGCTTGTAGGAGCATTTATGTAGATAATGTCTATCATGGTGCACTAAGATTCATAACTGGCTGTGATTATCATAACCACCACTGCACCCTGTATTCACTGGTTAACTGGACATCATTAACTTCACGCAGACTCTTCCACTGGTACATTTTCATCTTTAAATCACTTATTGGTCTGCTTCCTTCATACATCTCCTCATACATGTCTCTGCGTGAGTGCAGCTACAACATGCGTTCTCAGGACATGATTACCTGCAGTGTCCCCTCCGTGAGAACTGAACTAGGCAAAAGGGCCTTCTCCTACTCTGCTCCTGCTTCCTGGAATATCTTTCAAAGAGACCTGAAGCTCTCGACCTTGACTTTTGTAAATGGCTTTAAGAATCTGTTGGAATCCTGGCAAAAACAAATGCAGACATGTTCCTGCTTTTAGTTTTCTACACCACCTTATCTAGCTGGGTTTTTTTTTTTTTTTGTTACATTTTTTTTAAATACCATTTTATTTTCGCCTCTTAAAAAAATCTCAATTTGTTTGCCTCCTTTATGATTGTCTATTCAAAGTCAAAGTCAAAGTCAACTTTATTGTCAAAACTGCAATATGTACAGGACATACACAGGATTGAAATTGCATTTCTCTCTGTCCCTCGGTGCAACAGTAAACATTTAAACACTAAAACATTTAATAAACATAAGCATAAAATGAAATAATAAAAGTGTAATACTGTCCTGAGTTTTTGCATAGTAGTTTTTGCATAGTAGTAGTATGAAAGTATGAAAAGTTACACCAACACTAAAACACTAAACATTTAATAAACATAAGCATAAAATGAAATAACAAAAGTGTAATACTGTCCTGAGTTTTTTGCATAGTAGTATAAAAGTGTAAAAAGTATATCTATAAAATAAAATGAAAGTTCTGGCATTGACATTTGTAATAGAGTGACAAAGCAGCATATGAAGTTTA
Organism: Garcialebias charrua; assembly: GCA_038048925.1. Lineage (NCBI taxonomy): Eukaryota > Metazoa > Chordata > Actinopteri > Cyprinodontiformes > Rivulidae > Garcialebias > Garcialebias charrua. The sequence goes on along the minus strand of JBBPBX010049916.1, from coordinate 23,416 downwards.
TGTACACAGTATATGTATGAGGTAGTTGATATTGGTATAGAGGTAAAGTGGCATATGCAATAAGGCTAGTAAAAAATATATATATATATCAGCAGTAGTGTAGATATAAAAAGTAGTGTAAATGTAAACAGTAGTAATAAATGTAAACAGTAGTATTGAATGAAAACAGTAGTAATAAATGTAAACAGTGAATGTAAACAGTAGTATGACTATAGGCAGTAATGTAATGCAAACATTAGTGCAAATATAAGAAGTAGTGCAAACTGAATGAGCACATGACCGTGAGTTGAGTGAATAACCCATTTTGATGACACAGAGTCCAGTGTTAAAATCTTTGTGTTGTGTGGTAATGTGTGAAAGTTTTTTTGTGATTAAGGCAGTACAAGTGGGAGGGAGGGCAGAGCAGGTAGAGAGTTTAGCATCCTGACTGCCTGATGAACAGAGCTGTCATTTAGTCTGTTGGTTCGAGCCTGGAGACTTCTCAGTCTCCTCCCTGAAGGCAACAGGCTAAAGCAGCTGTGTAGTGGGTGTGTGGGATCACCTGCCATGCAGAGGGCTTTCTGAGTGAGGCGGTTGCTGTGTAAGTCCCTATTGTCTTTGTTGTCATCAGTCTTTGTGCAGGTCTCTCTTTTAAATGAGTCCCCGAGGCTCAGTGGGATTAACCTGTATAAATGCAGGTTAAATGAATGAAAAAAGGTAAAATATAAATAGGAGGTAAAAGTAATAAAAGTCTAACTAATAGTATCCAATGTCTAAGAAAAAGCTAAGAGAAGCAAAACTAGCCAGAAGTAGCCAAAGCTAGCTAGAAGTTGAACGTGGGAAAAGTTTTGACAAAGGGGCTCTGGCGTGTGGACACATTGGATACATCTCAACCTTTTTACGTGAGTAAATGGAAAACATTTCCTGCATCCTGATCAGAAGCAGAAGTTTGGCGATAAACACTGTGAAAGTCACGCAAAAATAATTTATAAATACAGTCCTGGGGCAGCGTTAGCTTAAAATGTCCCTTAAATCTTTGGAAGAACTGGACAACCACCCCCCATTGAAGCGTCATAAGGTTGTCGATGGTGGGCCAGCTTGTCGCTCTCCCTGCTGTCAGGACCTGATGTGACGTTCAGGGACTGAGTCACCGTTTAGATGACCCTGAAGGCCGTTTCCGTGTCGCACTCGAGTCAGAGGCTGTAAACTGTGATAACACAATATGTGGCGCATCATGTCTTCCTCGTCCCTCCCGTCTGTGACTCGGCTCCACCGCCTGAGAACCTTGGTGAAATCTTTGAGACGATGTTGAGGGATCTCTGACGCAGCTGGTCCGCAGCCTTTGGCTGCTCAGACCGTAGCGTGGCTGGAAACTTTCTCGGGGCTCTTTCCAAAATATCCTTCAGCAGCTGTAACGTGCATCTTTCTAGTAACGTACATGAACGGATGAGACGGTTGAATGTAGGTCAAAGCAAAAATGGCGTCCATTGGAGCATCAGTAGAATAATCACATTTGGTTTTTATGCATATGATTCACAAATTTTCCATTTTAGATTTTTTCAGATAAACAAAAAACACCACGAGTCAGAGAGAAAATGAGCCTTGGTCAGAGTAAAATACTCAAACTCCCGGTCATCATTCTTTGTGTTTTTCCCTCGTTTTGATCCTGCTCAGTCTGGGGATGCTGCAGTCGTCTCAGCGCCGCTCGCAGCGATGGACCTGCCAGACGTCAGTACAGTCAGCAGAGATGAGTCAAAATGACCTCTGGGCAGCAGAGACTGCGTCGTCTATCCCACATTCACGAGCAGACGCACGTATGTTTGAGTGCACACTCGTGACCTTAGCATGCAACAGCATCAAAGATACAGTACATGTAAACTTGGGGACAAAATCAGAGCCAGGTCTCTCAGCGACTTGTGATTATAAAAACAGTACTGTAATTCATTTAGTTTTCTCTGTTAATCCAATTAACACTGAACAATTAATCATACAAACGCATAAAAGCTTCATAAACTCAAATAAGTAAATACCGTTAATAAAGAAAACGAGCCAGTGTTGTGTCGCACCAGGCAAGAACCGATCTGAACAGGATACTTTGGCCATTGCATCAATAACATTTTTCTTTTAATTTGTCACAACGATGGAGGAGTAGAACTTCCAAAAAGAAAATGAGATGAAGCCTTTTCCAGATCTGGGTCAGATCTTTATAGGGTTGATAATTGTCTTGTGAAGTTGTTGTTGTTGTTGTTGTCGTTGTTGTCGTTGTTTTTTATTTGTTTACTTTTCTTTAACATTTTTCTTCTATTGCTTTGAACCCATTAAAAAAGAAGTGTCTAAGGGGAGTAAAAGTGTTTGGTTCTGTCATTTTGTTGTTTTTGTTACTGATCGTTCTGTCAGTGCTACATGGTCTCGGTCCTGCTGAAAGAAGAAGTCACAATAAATAAATAAAATAAAAACTGGAGAAATTGCATTTCCTGCCAAAATGCAGTGTGAGTACACACTTCTACAGGTGTGCAGTGGAGAGCATCCTGTGCTCCAGCATCAACGTGTGGCATAGAGGCTGCACAGTTGCAGAAAGTAAAGCTCTACAGAGAGTGGTGAAGGCTGCACAGAAGGTCTGTTGGAGTCAGTCTCCCCACCATCACAGACATTTACACCTCCAGATGCAGGAAGAGAGCCACCTGCATCATGAAGGACCCCACTCACCCAGCACACACACTTTTTGCCCCACTCCCCTCAGGAAGGAGGTTGAGGAGCATTAAGTGTAGAACCACTAGACTGAGGAACAGCTTCTACCCTGAGGCTGTTAGACTCATGAATATATAACCAGAATAATCACTGCAAAATATCACATCATGTTGCTGCTGATCTGTTTCATGCTGCTGTGTTCATTCGTGCTCATCTGCTCATACAGACTCATGTTCCTGCTGCTGTTTGGAGTGATGTTTTTCTATGAAATTACGGTAATACTTAGTGTATTTTTAGTTGATGTTTTTCTTAGTTCATATCTTAGATCTTATTACTGTTTTTATTTTACTTTTTATTGTTGGATGTAACTAGGACCCTGCATAATCTCGTTTCATCACATGTATTACATGTGGTGCGAATGATAATAAAGATTCTCTGACTCTCTGACTCTGAATGCATAATGCAGAATAATTTATTGAAAACCGCTGAAATAGGCTAAAAAAGCTTGCTGAAATGTAGCTGAAATGAAACAACAAGCATAAGATGGTAAAATAAAGCAGAAAAACACATATTTGCTTAATTAGGTTTAAATAAGCTGAAATGAGCATAAAATTAGGACATTTGCTAAAAACAGCTTAAATTGGCAAAAAGTAACTGAAATGTAACTAAAAAGGCATAACGAAGCACTAAGAACTGAAATGTGTCCAAAAAATGTGGAATTATCTGAAAAAGAGCAGAAAAGGCCAAAAGTAGCAGAGATAAATTGAAAGGAGGATAACAAGCTGAAGTTAGCAGTGAAAAGTTAATTAGGCTGAAAGTAAAAGAAATGACAAAAAACTTGAATTTAGCTGAAAACAGCCGGGAAAAAAAAAAAAGCTAAAAAGTCAGCTGAAATGGTAGAACGAGCTTAAATTAGCAGAAGACAGTAGAAAGAAAACATGTTTGCCTAGTTAGGCTGAAAGAAGCAGAAATGAGCACAAGACGTAAATTATCTGAAAAAGCTGAAATTAGAAAGAAAAGAAAAAACAGCTGAAAAGTACAAAAGCTAAAAAGGCAGAAAGAAGTTTAAATTACCAGAAGGAAGTGGAGAGAGTGCATTTTTGCTGAATTAAGCTGAAAAGGTTGAAAGGTGTGCAATAAATGTGGAATTAGCTGAAAAGGTTAAAATGTGTTTAAAAAACTGCTAAATAGTTGCTGAAATAGCAGAAAATTCTGAAACCTGCAGGAATAAGCTGAAAGGAGCATAAGCTGCAATTACCAGAAAGATGTTAGAAGAAGCACAAATGTTGCAGTTACCAGAAAGGATCTGAAACGAGCACAAAACCACTGAGAAAAAGCTAAAAGTAGCTGAATAAAAGTTTAAATCTGCACAAGGAAACTGAAAGAAGCTGAAACAGAACAAAATGTGAAAGGATCAGTAAAAGATTGTAAACAAATCCAATAATTCTCAGTCGGGTCATCTGGACAGTTTCTTTTATGTAGAAATGTTTCGCCCTCTATCCGGAGGGCGGGAGCTCATTTGTTCACGCGAGTTTTGCATTTGCTCTCACCAGATTTGGCACGATATTGACGCCATAATGTAGCACCCTTCTGCACACGCTAAAAACTTTGATATGATTTGTTGAAATAGCTTGGAAACCACGGCAAAAAAAAAAAAAAACATATGGAAGAAAACCAGACCCCAATAGTGTGACTGCTTAGACATTCACACAATAAAAAAACAACTCAATTTGAATGTTGCAAATTGTGTTGATGCATAAGATGCTTTTTTAAAATGTATAATAATGAAACCAACAACAAAATGCAAGTTCTAAATACAAAAAAATATTTTCAGGTCATTTAGTTTTGTTTTTATAAATTGGAGATAAAAATGTTAATTATTAAATTCAAGCTCAAGAATCCATATTATCCCCGAGGGCTGATTTGTTTCCATTGACATACAAAACTAAAACACTAGACAAAATATTAAGAAACTAAAAGCAATAAAATAAATATAAATAAAAAAATAAAAAAATAAAAAATATATAAATAAATAAATAAATAAAAATTGAGCATGAACTTTCTTGTCACTAAAAGCAAGTTTTTCAGCCTGATTTTATTATTATTGTTATTATTTTAGCAGATTAGTACGGACTAACACAGAAAAACATTTAAACATGCATCTTGTTTTACGGATAAATACTCCAGGAGGACACTCATGAAGTTTATAATAATTCAATTTTACATAAATATAGAAATCTCTCCATGTTTTAGACCAAGCATGAAGTAAAACTTGATCAAGTTCTGCAAATTAGCCATTGTTAGCATGCAGGTAAAAACAAGAGTATGGGCGAACTTGCATTATGGGTAATGGTGCTGATACCATGTGGATGGACATCTATACTTATCACGTTATTACTTGATACGTATCACGTAATTACGTGATAATATCACGTTATTACGTGATACGTATCACGTTATTACGTGATACGTATCACATTATTACTTGATACATATCACGTTATTACTTGATACGTATCACGTAATTACGTGATACGCATCAAGTAATTACTTGATACGTATCAAGTAATAACGTGATACGTATCAAGTAATTATGTGATACGTATCAAGTAATTACGTGATACGTATCACGTTATTACTTGATACGTATCACGTAATTACTTGATAATATCACGTAATAACGTGATACGTATCACGTAATTACCGTACTTGATATGTATCGTATCACGTAATAACGTGATATTATCACGTGATAATATCACGTTATTACGTGATACGATACATATCAAGTACGGTAATTACGTGATACGTATCACGTTATTACGTGATATTATCAAGTAATTACTTGATACGTATCACGTTATTACGTGATACGTATCCATTATTACTTGATACGTATCACGTTATTACTTGATACGTATCAAGTAATTACGTGATACGCATCAAGTAATTACTTGATACGTATCAAGTAATAACGTGATACGTATCAAGTAATTATGTGATACGTATCAAGTAATTACGTGATACGTATCACGTTATTACTTGATACGTATCACGTAATTACTTGATAATATCACGTAATAACGTGATACGTATCACGTAATTACCGTACTTGATATGTATCGTATCACGTAATAACGTGATATTATCACGTAATTACGTGATACGTATCACGTAATAACGTGATACGTATCACATTATTACTACATAAGCCCCCCTAAAAATGTTTCTCCAGGTGTCAGCAATACGCTTCCGTAGCAGGTGACCTGGGTTAAGTGATGGTCCACACATGCATTCAGTCATCCAAGAGGCAGAAGGATGGAGCAGTTCAGTGCAGCCTCACTCTGTGGGCCATATGTCTGCTCGCCTCCTCATGTCTCTGCAGCTTACGCAGGCTGGAAACAGAGTGAGGAGTAAACAACCGTCGCTCGGGAACACGCACATGAAAGCAGGCAGCGTGTAAATAAGTGGGGCGGCGGTAGCCCAGAGGTGAAGGACAGGATGTGGCAGTGGGTGTGAATGTGAAAGTGGGCGGGAGAGACACACACACTGCAGAGGTGCAGCTGAACTGCCTGTGAGGGAGCACTCAGTGGTTCAGAGGCAGCTGCTGGTGCTGATGATGGACATGAAAAACATCCAGATGTGGGGACAAAAATGCAGCAAGTGTCTTTTAACGTCCCTTCAGAATTTTGATTTTAGACATTTTGGAAGGAATATTTACAGATGAAGAGGATGGTCTGAAAACTATTTTTTTAATGAAGGGTTGTGTGGAGTAGCTATGAGCAGCCAGCATCTTACCTGTTGGAGACAGCCAATATAGCGTTTGATGAATTAAGGAAAAAAACTTTAAATGTGAAAACAAGTTAACGGCTGGTCAAAAATAAACTTGTTTAAGAATAATTTTCTGCTTCTAAATATTTTTTGACACTTCAATCTGAGCTTTCCCAAAGACACAATCTTAGTTGTGGAGTCATGAACAAACAAAAGTTAAAATGATGTTTTAGGTAAAAATTGAATTCTGACTGGTAATACCGTATTTTTCAGCCTATAAGTCGGAGATTTTTTGCACAATTTGCATGCCCTGCAACATATATTTATAAAAAAAAATTGGCTGCAATAGATTGAGTTTTTATTCTTCATTTATTTTCACATTGAAAATATTGAACACTACCATTTTCAGCCATTAGATGGCACTCGAGTAGTATGGCATGCCGTTGTGTCATTTAGTAGGTAAAAGTGGCTATTAATGACACAACCGGCTTGCAATGACCTGCCACCGGCGTTCAGCTCCGGGAGTAATCATCAAATCAGCTTCATTTTACGTCGCCCTGGCGAAATGCAGCTAATTTGACCATTGAAGTGCATTTATTAAGTAAAAGTTCAACTGAAACACACCTTTGTTATAATGTCGAGCAAACAAAAACTTGTTTTTAAGTGTTAATCTTGTTAAATTCTTGTAAAGTCCTCTCATGCACGCTCGCATGACCACCATTTGGCAGCCAATGATTTTTGGCAACAACACTGGCCCACATTTACGGGTTGTCAGCGATGACGTATAATAGATGCGACTTATACGACAAAGCAACATATTTGTTCCCCCACCCCTAATTTAATTCAGTTTATTTTTAATGGTAAAGAGGAACCAATGTGCAGCACAATGAGCACAGTAGCAGACATGGCTGCAGTGTTGCCAATTTAGCGACTGTCACTTTATTTAGTGAGTTTTCAGACCCCTCTTGTGACTTTTTTCAAAAAAGTGACGCAACAATTTTATAGACTTTTCTTTCCTGTTACTGGAGACTGGCAACATGTGAAAGCACCAATTGTTTGGCAATTCCTGTCCACAATGTGCTGTAAGCCCCTCCCATTGCCCCACCCCCTTATTTGAATATAAGAACATGAAATAAAAAGCACCTAAAATGAAAAAGGAAGTTTTAAAAAATCCCCTGAAATATGTAAAGAAGCTTTACAAAATAAAAGTATCGGAAAATGAAATGCCATTACAGTATTAAATAAACAAATAAATCTTGACATATAAATAAATAAATAAATAAATAAATAAATAAATAAATAAATAAATAAAAAGTAAACATTTCTATTTCATGGGAACATTTATTTATTTAATGGAATATGTATTAATAATTTGGAAACAACACTTTATTTATTTAATTTTGAATGAAATGGCTCTCCATATGCCAGAGCATTTTGTTACAGCTAATGGACACGGCATAGATTGATAGCTTTCCTGTCTCTGTTTATGTTGGATTTTGTTGCAGTTTGAAAAATATCAGCAAAAGAAATTAATCTGAGACAAAACATAAAATATCTTGATCTCACACTGATTTTCCACATCATCCAAATGTCACTCCCCATCAGTGGTCTTAGTTTCACCTAAATCCAAGAAATCCATGAAATGTTGCATTTAAAATCCAAAATGAAAAGCAGGTGCAAACAGCACAGGAGCTTAAAAACCCTCTGCAAGTCTACCTGTAACAACATCAGAGTTAAATATTTTATGAATTATTCTGTCAAATCTGTTGGGCACTGCATCCATCAAACATGAAAACAAGAAAGTAAAATGAAACAGAACACAGAAATTAAAGCCAACTAAAAGGCATTTTCATTAGAAAAATGATAAATATAATAATTAATAAATAAATTAAAGAAGCACTACTTCAAGTTGTACATTATGATTAATTGAATGCACTTTCAATTAGTTTTCCTGTGCAGAAATATATCAAATATATAATAAAATGCATTAATAAACAGTTTTTAACATGAATCTTGCATCAAATACTTCCATTGCTGCTTTTCCTTCAGTGCAAGTTTGTGCTACAAAAACTGTTTTAAAGCCAAAACATCCTCAAATAAAAGCGTCATAAAATCTTTATTGTTCCATGGTTTGCAGTTGGTTGTATAAAAGGTGCAACCTAACCTCTCTGTCCTGTTCTGATGTTCGGCCTCGTCGCTGAACTGACAGCTGGAGCAGTAATGGGCTCCTGCAGAGTGCTTCTGTTTCGCCTGTCGACTCCCAGAAATCAGCAGAGCTGCAGGACTTGCTGCTCCAAATGTCCTGGTGGGTTTTCAGGTTGGTTTATTTTTTTCATTCATTATGTTTGTTTTGTTTATGTTTATTAAATTTGTTCTTTTTTTTTTACAAAAGAAACACAATACAAGACAATCCCATAAATGATAACGTACAAAATATAAAAAAAATGAAAGGTAGCAGAAAGAAGAATAAATCTTATTATATCTGCCCCTTTTTTCAAACAATCAGATTAAACAATAATAATCTTCCACCAACAGTACAAAATGACTAACTCTTTCTAATTTTCTAACTAATACAATACACATTACGTCATTTCATATATATATTTTTAACAAATTCATTTAGATCATTTTCTTAAATGTAAACATTGACTTGTATTTTTAACTTCATTCTCTTTTTTTTTTTTTCCATTTATAGATGGCCTCCCTTCACACCTTATAGCCATCCTCTCACTCCAATATTTTTTATTTATTTTTTTAAGAGAGAAAGAAAGAAAAGAGAAAGTAAGACAACAAATCAACAATTATCAACCAAAAGAGCACAAGGCAAACACACCCAACCTCCGTCCACAATCCTGCAAAGCACATGACAGAACACAACAATGGAACATACATGCATAAAGACTAATAATATTCATGAGCTTGCAGTAGAATTCTATAAATACACATACCCATACCTACAAATATATATATAGTATACATACATATACTTTTATATTCATTCATATACCCATCTACATATCTGCATATATCTATATATACATCCCTGCATCCATTTGTGTGTGGTTGTGAGCATGCATAAGTGAATAAGGTTCCTCCAATAGAACATTTAGTAGCGACTGTGAAGCATCAGAGATCCGTCCCCCCAAAGCCCGAGGCAGACGAAGGGGCGATCAAAGCCCAAGACCCCAGGAAGGACCCCGAGCCCAGAGTCCCCAGGACTGCCCGAACAGGACGAGCCACTAGCCCACTCCCCAGATCCTACCAAGGGGAAGAACCGGACGAACCCCACCAGCGACCACATACAATGACCCCCCGGGGTCGCCCGCGACAAATTCACAGGCCCCCGCCGGAGCCCGCTGCACCGACGTAGCCCCAGGGCCGGTCACCGAGGCCCGGGCACCGGGGACGCCCACCCCTCAGGCCCAGACCCGACCGGACCAGAGGGCACGAGCCCCACCAGGCAGCCACCAGGCCGAGCCGACAAACGCCCAAGCGCCCAACCCCAGATAGTGAGGGCCCCAAGCACGCCCGCAGGCAAAGGAACACCCACCAGGGGGGCCACGTGGCAGGAGCGCGACACTAAGTAGCCTCAGATGTATCAGAGAGGGGGCAGTCCAAGACCCAGCCTGACACTTAAACATTCCTACACAGACACACTCATTCAGACCCACCCTCATCCTCACCCTCAGTCACAGAAAGACAAACAATAACGACACGTTCCATTCATAATCCCGATGCACACTCTATACCCCCTAGGTCCAAGACATGTACCTGCCCCCTACATGGGGCAGCCCACATCCAAACCCAGCAGGTAGGCCCATTCATTCTGGGGTGGAGAGTAGCAGACATCCAAGATCCGGCCCACCCCGCGCCCTGCCGACAGGACAGGACACCCGAGCCCAAGCAACCCCAGAGGGAGCGCACTGCCAGCCCCGCCCACGGCGAACTCGCAGGCCCCGAACCCCCCCACACCCCAGCACCACCCCTGACAGCCCACCCCCAGAATGTCCGCCAGGCAACAACGAGGCGCTCGTAAACCGGAAATCTCGTAATTTGGAACGGCCGCCATTTCTCTCGTAAATCCGGAATTTCGCTCGTAAATTGGAACGGTTTTCGCTAGCGCGACTAAAAACACTCTATTTTCATCTAAAAACTGCTTTTGAGTGCATAAAAATGATCGGAAACGTGTGTCCATATGCTTAACTAACTAACTGTGGTGAAAAAACACATGAAAACTCAGTATTTTTTTCGTTTTTTCCAAAAATTCGCAGCTCGTAAGTCTGGAACCTCGCAGATCAGAGCGCTCGTAAATCGGGGACTACCTGTATATATATATATATATATATATATATATATATATATATATATATATACTATATACTATATATATATA